>JAPKLW010000606.1:395654-427092 GCA_026898455.1 Plectranthus barbatus
CTTCTGGCAGCCTCCATGTGCTGCTTCTTCGGATTTGCTCGAAACCTCGCACATACTCCAACTAAGTAGGAAATATCTGGCCTACTTGCAATTAAGTATATGAGTGACCCAATAATACATCTGTATGAAGTTGGGTTGACTACTTCGCCTTCATCATCAAGATTGATTGGAGCACTTGGGCTCATCGAAATTCTCAAAGGCTTGGTCTTCTCCGGACAAAACTTGCTGGTGAAGTCCTTGGTGTATTTCTTTTGATTGATGAAGATTCCTCCTTCAGACTGAATGACTTGAAGACCCAAGAAGTAAGTCAGTTTGCCCATCATGCTCATCTGAAAGTTGTTTTGCATTAGTTGAGCAAACTTTTCACACATCTTCAAGTTTCTGCATCCAAATATAATTTCATCGACGTAGATCTGCACTAGAAGGAGGTCTGATCCATCCTTGATTCTGAATAGCGTTGTGTCAATTTTGCCTTTTCGGAAACCATTCTTGAGGAGAAACTGAGACAACATCTCATACCAAGCTCTGGGTGCTTGCTTTAACCCATAGAGAGCCTTTCTCAGTTTGTAAAATTGATTTCCTTCTTCAATGCCAAGGGGTTGTTTCACATTTACTTCTTTTTTGAGCTCCCCATTCAGAAAGACACTCTTCACATCCATCTGGAATATTGTAAAGTCATTGTGGGCGACATAAGCAAGGAATAGACGAATAGCTTCAAGTCTCGCCACCGGAGCAAAAGTCTTATCGAAGTTAATCCCTTCACATTGAGCATATCCTTTTGCTACCAGCCTTGCTTTATTCCTTACTATATTCCCTGTCTCATCTCTCTTGTTCTTGAAGACCCATTTGATGCCGGTAACTGATTGATGATTTGGTCGATCCACCAAGTACCAAACTTTATTTCTCTTGAACTCAGCAAGCTCCTCTTGCATGGCATTTATCCAGTCAGTTAATTTCAGAGCATCTCCAATCTTCGTACGCTCTGATTCATGAGATATAAAACAAGTAAGCAATGTGCTCCCTTGTCTCATGAGAACTGAGATGGCAACACTGTTCAACACAGCTTCTTTGGGATGTTTCCTTAACCATTTTGGCTTCTGGAACTTGGTAACTTGAACAGGTTGAATGAATTCTTCAGGATACTCAGTACCGTCTGCTCCTGAAATTGGAACTTGAACTAAGTCACTTTGACTAGAGTCTCCTTCTCCAGTGATGACTTCCTCAGACTGCGTTCCTTAGTCTTCTTGATACATCGCCGGTCGTACATCTTCGGGATGAGCATCTTTATCGTCTGGTAAGTCAGTTTGAGTAGGCAACTCTGTTCCAGTTTGGCCTTCAAACAAAGCTCTGTCTTGCTCTTTTGAAGTTACCCCTTGATTGATTCTTGTGTTAATCATTAGTGAACCAAAGGCCTCAGCAGGGTCAATCGCATCACCGGCCTCATTTTTTGGCGTACTTAGATGATTATTCATTGATCTGGCCTAAGAAACTTGAGTTGAATCTTCTTTTTTAGAACTGAGTTTCTCACAACCATTTTTGACCTCATAATAACCAAGTTCCAGGTCCTTTAAGGTCCTGCGCACTAAAATAGACTCATAAAAAACAATAAAGCATGTCATTTCCACAAGTCTGGTGGTCTTGTTGAGTGCTATGTATCCCTTGTATGAAGGGTGTCCATATCCGTAGAACACACCTTCATCTGCCTTAGGATTTAAAGTATTCAGCTTAAACTTTCCATTGTTATTGATGTAACATAGAGAACCAAAAGCATGAAGATGAGCTATAGAAGGTTTACGGCCATTGAAGACTTCGTAGAGGGTTTTGTGATGGCGAGTGTTGATAGCGCTTATAGCACGTCGTCATCAAAGCTTCTACCCAGTAGCCTTCTCTTAAGTCAGCTTCATCAAGCATAGGCCTGACTGCCTCATTGAGTGTTCCGTTTCTTTGTTCAGCAAGACCATTCTGTTGGGGAATCCTTGGAGCTGACTTCTCATGAGCAAAGCCAACATCAGCACAAATGTCCATTAGTGGACCATTGCAAAACTCAGTCCCCTTGTCAGATATGATTCATTTGACAGTGACTCATTTGTTGTTTTGCACTTGAAGGATGAGCTCTGGAAGTTGAATCTTCACTTCATCCTTGCTCTTTAGTAGCCTTACCCATGTGTATCTCGAGTAGTCATCTACCACAACAAGATTGAACCTTTTTCCTCCAATGGTAGGCGGCTTGACTGGTCCAAATAGATACATATGAAGTAGCTCGAGGATCCTATCTGTGCTTGTTGTGATGGTTTGATACTTGAATGATGCTCTGGTTTGCTTTTCCATCTTGCACGCTTTGCAGACACCTTCTTCCTTCTTGAAACTGACTTATGTTAGGCATTCCACAAGCTTGTGTTTGGCCATGTGTCTGATCGATTGGAAATTCAGGTGGCTAAGTCTCTTATGCCATAGCCAATTGACTACCTCTTGGGATGAGCTTGTTGCGACAAGGCGCGTGTCAGGCTTCCCGCTCTCCCAATCTTCTTTGGCAAAAGTTGCCTCATATCCAGACTGGATAAGCTGACTAATACTCAGTAGGTTGTAGCTGAGATTGGTGACTAAGGATGCGTTGTTGATGATGGATTTATATACTTTAAGCATTATGATTGGTATAGGTCGATTGGTTAATATACTGGGAATCATAAATGTTGTATGTTCATCTCCTGTCTGAATTAACAAACATGTGTCGCAAATGTAATTATCCTCTTATCTCGTCGATAGAGAGATCATACGGTGTGTAGTAGATCACGGAAGATCATATGGATCGTTTGACCTAGCGAGATATAAATGATTATCACAGTTGAGACAGTTCCAGGATAAACTGTCGATGTAGGCTGCAGCATATGCAGTAATAAGCATCTTATCTTGGATGGTTTGGTATGCTGGTGTGGGGCACACATTGATAAGGACCTAAGTCGAGATCGATTATTTTATCTGACATTAAAAGAATCTAGATGTCTATGGCTTGATGAGATCCTATGCCTAAATGAAAGTACAGAAGTATATGCAAATTGTGTATTACTTTGAGTTGCAGTGAAAGGCTCTGGTTGAGTCTGTATATCTGTGTCTTGGGTAATAGCAGTTTGTGTATGACTGTTTGGTACTGGAACTAGGTAACCACATCCAGTATAGGATGGTGACATTCCCTGAGCAGCTCAAAAGGTTCGTTATGCTAAAGTCCTGCAGGCTGATTAAGTTCAAGCATAATTGAAAAGGTTTGAGTGGATTGACTCAAGAATATAAGATGTTAATTAATTAAATAGCTTGTTAGAGCTTAAATTAATTAACGAATGTCTGTAACCTTAAATGTGGGGATATCTTGAGCCCATGCACCCGTACCTCAAAACGTGGTAGCAAATAGGTAGGACAGTATTGATTCTCTGGTGGACTGAATCAATATTAATTAATTAATTATATTCTGGGTTGAATATGGGAATTAATTAATTGATAGGACTTATTTGCTATTTGCATTCTGGTCCCTGGTCTGGCCCATGAAACTTAGGCCCAATAGAAGTCCAGTATTTTTCTATAAATATGCCTCAGTTCCTCAGATCTCAACACACCACAAGATCATAAGTTGCACACAACAAACCAGAATTTGGGAGTTGTGGTGATCGATTGATCGGAGAAACGAGGAGGAAATTCTGCTTCTCAACCGGGCAAGGAATCTGAAAGGAATCTTCACCAGATATTCAGATTGAGTTGGGATACAGATCAGGAGGATTATCATCTTTCTTCTCTCTCCTTCTTGTTTTTGAAAATTAGTTACTAATTTTCATATATTTATTTCCTCAATCTGTTAGGAAATTAATCTTTGTGCGTGGGATAAAGATCAAGAGGAATCTCCGCGCACTCGTTCTTCAAGGTTTTGCAATCCAGGTATTCCGCATAAACCCCCTTAAGAATATTCGATAGGAGCATGCTAGGATTAATCATAGGCTTAGCAATTTATTTTTGATATTCCAATTAACGATCCTCGACAAACGGACTTCGTGATTCAGTTTACGAATCCCTTTAGTTGATGGTGATTCCATTGCATTCTAAGCATCCTTTGCCAATCACTGTTCCTTTTGAGTTATCTCCAAAACTGACTAGTGGTCCTCTTGGCATTTTATGTTTTGGAAGGAGATTGCTTTCACTAGTAATATGAGTTGAACATCCACTGTCCAAAATCCATGCTCTTTTTTTCTTTTTGAGCTGACCTTGGTGACCCTATATCTGCAAAACAAATAAAGTTAGACTAAAGGTACCCATGTTTCTGTTGGTCCTGCAGGGTTAGTCTTATGGATCCATCCTTTGGGAATCCATACTTGCTTCGCGTTAAATCTAGGTGTCACAACTTCTTCTCCCTTTCTCTTCCTCTTCAGATAATTAATGTTATTTCTATGCATGTTTGTATGAAAATAGTGGGTGTGTGAAACCTTGCCGGAAACTAAGATTCTCGAAATCGGATTCCTAGGAACTGTCTTCCCAAAAACTAACTTTCTTGAAGCTAAGTTTCGGATGGGTTCTTAGAAACCTAGTTCGAGGTGTAAAGTTGATAACTCTCATAAATAGTTATCTTTTGATTCCTTCTTATGAATTTTAGATGTTGTTTTGAATAAGTTACTTAGTAATCAAAGTCCTTTCTGCTTGTTTTTGGTATCTTTGTAAATAGGTCATGTTATTTTTAACTTATGCAAGTATTAATAAGTTTTTGCTAGCTTTTGGTGAATTTTAGTTCAGGTTCTGAAAGCTAGAGCTTACCTGCCGCATGCTGATAGAAGATATGCTTGATCATGGGAAATGCATGAGTGGAAGGAAGGAGGTTTTCTCTCTCCGGGACCACTCAGAGACAAGGATAATGGTCCTTTTTGATCTTGTCTGCTGGGAAAAAAAGTGGCACTGAAGGAAGCCGATCCCTTGTCTGAAGGAAACAGTGACATTTGCACACGTGGATGCATCATGGAAGAGAGAAGGAGATCAACGGCTGTGAAAAAGAAAATATCAAATAAAGGCTTGGCACTTTTTGGAAGACACAACAACAACAATTACAACAACACACGAACGGAGAGCAGAGGTGCCTGGAGATCGAGCTTGGAGAGGAAGTAATCGGAGCACGAAAGGATCATCGTCTATAGTTTGATTTTAGATTTTCAAGCTGTATTTTGATGATGAATGATCTTATGCTTTTATTTCTTTTATTTTCGAATATGAGCTAACTCTATTTAGCACTTGGATTGTGGCAAAAAACATCATTTGCTTGAATATATGTTAGAATCGAGTCTCGCATGACTGAACTTATCTTTGATTTTGTTTTCAATCGTTTCTTGAGCACGACAGTGGATAGAAACCCATCACTTGTGGAGACCGAAAGGTGAAATAGGCTGAGGGGATCTTAGATAATTGTGTTGATTTCGTAGACATATGAGATGGCACAACTGAATCGAACTTAGTTTGATTACTTCATCATTCAATCACTAAGAGAAGCATAGACATATGAATCTTCGTGAGAGGGTGTAGACCTAGTTGAAAGACAGTTTGCTAGGCAAGTTTAAAAAAAGTTCTAACGTTCAGGGTAATGCGAAACATAAACTCTAGCATATAGGATAGCAGTGATGAATTGTATTCCATAACCCGAGTGTGTTTTCTAGTACTTGCGAACCCATTTATAACATTTATGTTCATTTTGTGGAATGAGGAAATATTACTGATCATAGTTTTAGTAGGAATCATAGTTTATGCATATTTATGTTTTGAGTAGAAGTTAGAAACAACAACTCTTGATTTACAAACAATTCTTAGTGCACGATTTAGACAATCACTCCCTTGGGTTCGATATCTGGTCTCACTTGACTATATTACTTGTGGATTGTGTATACTTGCACATTGGTTCTGTAGTCACACTATAGTTTACAACAAGTTTTTGGCGCCGTTGCCGGGGAGAGATTAAATTTAAATGTGAATGCTTTTGAATTGTTTGAGTATTATATTATATGATCGATCTGATTGTGGAAACTAATCATTTTCATAATGCAGGAAGATCAGTAGTTTATGAGTGAAAAGATTGTAAGAGAACTATTTCCATTTGTTCCAGAAATTGAGAGGACTTTTAGAAGGAGCAGAAGGAAACAGAAAATCAGAAAGATGGCTGATGAACAACCAGAGAGAGAGATTGATGAGAAAGATAGAATAATCAGATCATTCATTACACCAAGATTTGCTGATTTTAATACTGGGGTGGTGAGACCTGAATTGCAGGCACAACACTTTGAGCTGAAATCAGTTATGTTCCAGATGTTACAAAGTTTGGGACAGTTCAGTGGACAAGCCACAGAGGATCCCCACCTTCACTTAAGATCATTCTTGGAGGTCTTTGACAATTTTAAACTGCAAGGAGTAACACCTGAGGCATTGAGGATGCGCCTATTCCCTTTCTCTTTGAGGGATAGTGCTAAGACTTGGCTCACAAATTTAACACCAGGATCTGTAATAACTTGGAATGAGCTAGCTGAGACTTTTCTGATAAAGTATTTTCCTCCTGCCAGGAACGCCAGATGTAGAAATGCTATTATGTCCTTTGAACAGGAATGTGATGAGTCAGTCAGTGAGGCATGGGAAAGGTACAAAGAACTACTGAGAAGATGTCCAAATCATGGAATCCCTTATGGTATCCAGATAGAGATTTTTTACAATGGACTGCTTGGAAACTCTAGGATGATGATTGATGCTACTGCAGGAGGAGCTTTGTTGGACAAAACTTACAATGAAGCTTGTGAAATTTTGGACAAAGTAGCTGCAAACAATTATCTGTGGGCAAACTCTAGAGCAGCAGCTGTAGCCACTCCAAAAGTTGCAGGGGTCTTAGAAGTGGATCCTATTCAGGTTCTTACTGCACAAATGGAAGCTCTGGGAGCAACCATGAAGAGCATAGAGAAAAACACTAGTCAAGCTATGGTTTCCCCGATGTCAACTGAAACTGCAATGGTTCTGAGTTGTATTTATTGTGGGGAAGGACATCAATTTGAGGAATGCCCTTCAAATCCAGCATCTGTGTGCTATATGGGAATTAGGCCTCAGCAGTACCAGGGAAACAATAACCCATATTCAAATACTTATAATCCAGGGTGGAGGAACCATCCTAATCTTTCATGGTCTGGGCAGGGAAATCAAAATGCTGGAACACGGGACCAGCATAATAACTTTAACAAAGGTGGATATAATCAGTATAACCAGCAGCAGAACAATCAACAGAAGAGTGGTCAGCATCAAAGTTTAGAGGCACCACCTCAGAAACCTGAGAAAACCATGGAAGAAATGATGAAGGAATTTATGGCAAAGAATGAAGTAAGACTGAAAAGCCAGGATGCTTTGATACAGAGTCAAGCTTCTTCATTAAGGAATTTGGAGGTTCAGATGGGTCAGTTAGCTAATGATATTAGGAATAGACCACAGGGAAGTTTACCCAGTAATACAGAGAACCCAAGAGGGGGAAATGAGCAGTGCAAAGTAGTCACTTTGAGAAGTGGAAAACAGACTGAAGAGAAACCAAATGAAATACATCAGAAAGCGATGGAATTACCTGAAAAAGAGGTTCAGAATGGAACTAAAGCACAGAGGGAGGGAAAAGCTCCCATTAGAGAAACCTATCCAATAATTAATGAGGAGTTGGTAAACCAAGAAAAGCCTGTTGAAGCTTCTGAAGGAAATTTACCAACTAGTAAAAGGAAATCAGTGGAAGATGACTGCAATCTACCTTAACCACCATACCCTGTCAGATTCAAAAAGCAGAAAGAAGAGAAGCAGTTCAAAAAGTTCCTGGGCATGCTCAAGCAAATCCACATCAATGTACCTTTGGTGGAAGCTCTGGAACAAATGCCTACTTATGTGAAATTTTTGAAGGACATTTTGACTAAAAAGAAATGGCTGAAGGAGTTTGAGACTGTGTCTCTGTTTGAGGAAGTTAGTGGACCTTTGAGGAGGCAAATTCCAGCAAAATTAAAGGATCCAGGGAGCTTCACCATTCCCTGCTCAATTGGGGGAAGGGATGTAGGAAGAGCATTATTTGATCTTGGAGCGAGTGTGAACTTGATGCCACTTTCAATCTTTAAGAAGCTGGGTATAGGAGGAGCAAGACCAACAACCATCACTTTGCAGCTTGCAGACAGATCAACTGTTCACCCAGAGGGAAAGATTGAAGATGTACTGGTTAGAGTGGATAAGTTCATTTTCCCCGCAGACTTTATCATTCTAGATTATGAAGCTGATAGAGAAGTACCCATCATCCTGGGGAGACCTTTCTTAGCCACAGGAAGAACATTGATTGATGTGGAAAAAAGGGAATTGATTATGAGAGTTCATGAAGAGCAGGCTACTTTTAACCTGTACAATACCATGAAGTTACCCAATGAATCAGAAGACTGTTTTACCATTAGAATATTGGAATCCATTATAGCAGAACATGTGGAAGAATTGCAGCAGGAAGAATGTGAGAATGGAGATATTACTGATGAGAATGCTGTAGCATGGGTTGAGCATGGTGCAAAGTTTGGGGGGTACAAAGCTAATTTCGAATCCCTGGATCTTATTAATATAGAACAGAAGGAACCAAGGTCTTCACTTGAAGATCCCCCTGAACTAATACTCAAGCCTCTGCCAAATCACTTGAAATATGTGTATCTGGGAGAAGCAGACACTCTACCTGTGATAATTGCCTCTAATTTGAAAGATGAGGATGAACAGAAGCTGATGCACATGCTTAGGAAACATAAACAGGCAATTGGGTGGACCATATCAGATATTAAGGGAATAAGCCCTACAATCTGCATGCATAAGATATTGTTGGAAGATGGGATCAAGAACTCGGTGCAGCCACAAAGAAGGCTCAACCCCAACATGAAGGAAGTTGTGAAAAAAGAAATCATCAAATGGTTGGATGCAGGGATCATTTTCCCTATTTCAGACAGTTCATGGGTGAGTTCAGTGCAATGTGTACCCAAGAAAGGAGGAGTTACTGTGGTACAGAATGAGAAGAATGAAATGATAGCTACAAGGACAGTTTCTGGGTAGATAATCTGCATAGATTACAGGAAATTGAATGATGCCACCAGAAAGGATCATTTTCCACTACCTTTTGTAGATCAAATGCTGGACATATTGGCTGGTCAGGATTACTATTGCTTCTTGGATGGGTATTCTGGATATCATCAGATTGCCATAGCTCCAGAACATCAGAGTTTAACTACATTCACCTGTCCTTTTGGACCTTTGCATTTAGAAGAATGCCATTCAGTCTTTGCAATGCTCCAGCAACTTTTCAGCGTTGCATGATCTCTATATTCTTTGAAATGATTGTGAATGGTTTAGAAGTATTCATGGATGACTTCTCAGTTTTTGTAAGGGATTTTAACACTTGTTTGGGAAACCTTGAGAGAGTGTTGTAGCTTTGTGAGAAGTCACAGTTGGTTTTAAACTGGGAGAATTGTTGTTTCATGGTGCAGCAAGGGGTAGTTCTAGGGCACAAGATTTCAAATAAAGGCATCGAGGTTGATCCTGCAAAGATTGAAGCAATAGACAGAATGCCAATTCTAAGTTCAGTGAAAGCAGTTAGAAGCTTTTGGGACATGCTGGTTTTTATAAAAGGTTCATTAAGGATTTCTCCAAGATAGCCAAGCTATTATCTGAACTGCTAGAACAAGACAGAAAGTTTGATTTCAGCAGTGATTGTATGAAGGCATTTACCAAGTTGAAAGCTGCACTGGTTACAGCTCCCATAATGCAACCACCAAATTAGGATAAACCCTTTGAGTTGATGTGTGATGCAAGTAATTATGCAGTTGGAGTAGTGCTAGGACAGAGAAAGGATAAGATTTTTAGATCTATTTACTATGCTAGCAAGACAATGGATGGTGCACAGAGAAACTATACCACTACAGAAAAAGAGCTGTTGGCGGTGGTATTTGCCTTTGATAAGTTCAGATCTTATTTAGTTGGGGCCAAGGTGATTGTATTCACTGATCATTCTGCAATCAAGTACTTAGTGGCTAAGAAAGATGCAAAACCAAGGCTCATCAGATGGATACTTCTTCAGCAAGAATTCGATTTGGAAATCAAGGATAGAAAAAAAAACAGAGAATCAAGTTGCTGATCATTTGTCAAGACTGGAAAATCCATTTGGAGTGGATGACACAGAACAAATTAATGATGCTTTTCCACATGAACAACTCATGGCATGCAAAGAAGATGCACCCTGGTTTGCAGACATTGCAAATTATCTTGCTACAGGTCAAAAGTCATATGGTTTGCATGGACAGTAGTTGAAAAGGTTTCTACACGATGCAAAGTTCTATTATTGGGATGATCCAACTTTATATAGATTGGGCCCTGATCAGATTTTCAGAAGATGCGTTCCAGATTACAAGATTCCAGAAATTTTGAATGAATTCCATGCTTCAGCATATGGAGGGCATTTTGAGGGACAGAGAACATCTGCCAAAGTGTTGCAGACAGGGTTTTATTGGCCAAGGATTTTCAAAGATGCTTTTTAGTTTGTGAAGAGCTGTGATAGATGCCAAAGAGTGGGGAATTTGCCTGCCAAGAATGCTATGCATCTTAACAACATAGTAGAAGTAGAACTATTTGATGTGTGGGGTATGAATTTCATGGGGCCATTTCCCTCTTCTTTTGGAATGAATATATTTTATTAGCTGTTGATTATGTATCTAAGTGGGTAGAGGCTTGTGCATGTGTTCACAATGATGCTGCTACTGTAATCAGATTTTTGCACAAGAACATCTTTACAAGGTTTGGGACTCCGAGGGCTATCATCAGTGATGAGGGAACACATTTCATTAATAAGAGTTTGGCTGCTCTTTTAGCCAGATACAACATTAACCACAAAGTTTCAACTGCCTATCACCCGCAGACCAATGGACTTGCTGAATTGTCCAACAGAGAGATAAAGAGTGTGTTGGAGAAGGTTGTAAACACTACAAGGAAGGACTGGTCTAAACATCTGGATGATTCGTTGTGGGCTTACAGGACAGCCTATAAAACACCTTTGGGGATGTCTCCTTATAAGATTGTATTTGGGAAGGCTTGTCATTTGCCCTTGGAAATGGAGCATAAGGCATTCTGGGCCACCAGGAAATTGAATCTCGATCCTAAGTCAAGTGGAGAAAAGAGGATGTTGCAGCTCAATGAACTGGAAGAATTGAGGATTCAAAGCTATGAGAATGCAAAGATTTACAAGGAAAAAGTGAAGAGATGGCATGAAAACAAGATTGTAAATAGGCATTTGGAAGAAGGGCAGCAAGTTTTACTTTTCAATGCTAGGCTGAGGCTGTTTCCTGGCAAGTTAAAGTCCAGATGGTCAGGACCTTTCACTTTGGTGAAGATTTACCCTCATGGGGCTGTGGAACTGAAAGATGAAGGCACAGGAGATACATATAAAGTCAATGGACAGAGGGTTAAGCAATATCATGAAGGAGGGTGGAGCAAGCTGAAGGCTTCTTTCAAGTTGGACGAACCTTAAAGTGAGGTAGCCTAAGCCATCATGAGGATTAGATGAAGCATGTGGTGATGGCTTAGGATGTTTATTTTAATTCTGCATTTACTTTCCTGTCTAGTTAAATTTAAATTTTCTGTAAATAAATCTTAGGAATGGTTGAATGCTACAGCCTGTAAGTAGCATGATTATTGAGCACTTGTTTTTAATTTCGTAAAGTAGACTTAGTATTTTATTTGGTAATTGTATTTTGCGTATTTAGAATTTATTCCATAAGATTAGTACGTAAACATAAAAAAAAGAAGAAAAGATAAACAGTGATTTTGGAAAGTTTGTGAATAGGGATTAAACACATAGTCGTTGAGGAGAGAGAGAGTGCGGTTATCCATAGGAATGACGGTTTAGGAAAGTTACTTTTTGAATTGAAAGGAAAGGTTGTGTCTAATCAAGGGAAGCTGAAGGGTTTCCTTATTTCTGATGTTTATTTTTGCTTTAAGTGGGGTTATTTATATATTGTACATATTGTTGCTCAAATTCAAAAATACTCCGACTTTAGCAAATTTGGCAGAGGAAACCGGGAAACTTTGTGCATAAATCAAGACGTTTGTGTCGAATAACAAGCACAATTTATTGTTTCACTTTACTTTCTTACCTGTGGGTATTAAAATTCTGTCTTGAACTTGGTTTTCTTTGTTCTTGTTTGATTACGTAACGAAGAATGGCTGGTATGTCTGCGTCCTTGAAATTGTTGTTGAATTGCTGTCTGTGCTATGGATTAAAACAATTTATTCACATGATTTTGAATCCATGAACTTGACTAAAGAAATGTTATATTCGTTTTGGTTTCTGTGATCATTGCGAGTAGCATGCAGTAGTTCTGACAAGTTTATGCTAGGGCTCGAGATAATTTCAAAAAAAAAAAAAATCAAACTGGTGTTTAATTTGTTGCATGAAACTTTGAGTGAACTTAAAGTTTGGTGGTGAAAATGTTGATTTGAAAAGAAAATTTTAAGCAATTGAATGCCATATCTTGCTCTTGGGATTTGGGGTCTGAAATTTGCTTTTTGTAGATTTTAACATGAGGACGAAGCAAAGCGGGAAGAAGAGACCAGGGATGGAAGTTGAGTCCCCTGTGACGACTCCAGAAAAGGCGAGCCCAGCTTCATCAAAACCCAAGACTACCAAAAAGGCAAAGAAGTCGGAGCCAACTCCACCATTGAGGAGGTCAAGCATGGCTACTGTCTCAATCATGGCTCAGAGGAACGCGAAGTTACAACCCACTAGCGCAGAGAATCTAGTGGAGATTCCTGATGAACCAGCCAAGAAGCCTAAGACTGTGGTTACCAAGCCCAAGAAAAGGGACCTGATGGATTTGGTTGACGCAGCCACATCAAAACTTCCTCATGTAACTGTAAAGAAACCCGCGAAAGAAGTCGTTGCTTAAGAAAAGGAAGATGCACAATCTGAAGATGCGGGATCTGAGGGAGAGGAAAGTGTGGATGGCCAGTCTGAGGAGCCAGAAGCAGAACATGGATCAGAACAACCGGAGAATGAAGCTGTGGAAACAGAGGTAGAGGGCAATGCTGAAGGCCAGTCTGAAGAGCCGGAAAGCGAGCACGAGTCAGAGAAATAAGAGGGTGATGCTGATAGTACAAAGGAAACAGAGGCAGGCCAGTCTGAAGAGCCTGTAGTGGAGAGTGAGCCCAGTGCTCAGAAGAGTTCGGAGACCCAGAGTCAGCCTCTTCCTAAAGAGAAGGAAGTGAGTGAGAGCATCGAAGTTGAAGAAGAAGCTGATGCAGTCAATGCTACAGCATCGCAAGAGCAAGCAGCCACATCTGGTGGAAAACCAACTACAAAAGCAATGAAACCTGTACCTGAGAAGAAGCCAACACCCAAGAAGAGGAAGCGAGTGGAAACCATTGAAGATGACAAGGGGATTTTGAGGAATAAGAATACTGGAAAGCGTGTGAAGCAAGTTGTTGCCAAGAAAGTGGGAGACAGTTCCGTGAAGAGGTCCGACAATGCAAGAAAGAAGGAGATTAAGCGTGGCAAGGCCAAGGTTGTAGAGTTTTCTGCAGAAGAGATTGACAGGATCCCGAAATTTTCATCAAAGCTCCATCAGAATAGAATGCAAGAGCTTGCGAGCCGCATGTTCAATTTAGAACGGGGATTCAAGGATCTGTCTAAACTGCCTGAAGGAGTTCTCAGAAGTGTTGAACAACAAGGATGGGAGCCCTTCGTGATCATGCAGCCTGATGCAGCATTTTTTTATCAAGTAAAAATTATCGAACACGAAGACTCAATTCGCCCGTTGTTTAAGTAAAAGGGATTGATTTTGGATCCTATTATCTAGACGCGATAAAAATGGTTTTGAAAGATCAATTTTAAACTACTTAGAATTCTAAAGATTAATGTAACAAGTAAATAAATGCCAATCAACTTTCTTGAGATTACCAGAGAGAGAGTAGTCAAGGAATATAGGATGGATTGGGGTAGATTATGAATATGCTTGGATTTGCTAACTTTACGAAACAATTTCAATAAGTTGAGCTGGGTCAATTCACATAACTCTAGTCATTACCCTTAGTACCGGTGTAACAACCGTAGATTAATCTCAATTTAAACCTAAGTCTAGGTATGTTAATCTCGATTAACTCCCAAAAGCTCAAGAATTTAATAACCTAGATGTCAATTCACCTATCTTCTAAATGAAACAACACCTAATTATTATTGCAATCCCCTCTAATCATCAAACCTATCAAGTTAGTTCATTGAGGCATACTTTCCAACACATGGTGATCAATCATGAAAGGAACACAAATTCAAATCCACAATAATAATCAAACCCTTGAAAATTCAATTACTCAAATCCAAACAATATTCAAATCAATCCCAATCACATCCAAATCCTCAACAATAAGTTTAGCTACTCATGAATACAATGAAAAACGCCAATATCCCAAAGTAAATCATGGAAGAGAAAGGAGAATAAGAAAGCTTAGGATTTTAATGATGAATCTTCAAATCTAGCTTCGAATTCTTCCTTCCACCTTCGATTCCCAGCTTGGAGATGTGAAAATTGCTTCAATCTCGTGCCTTATTCTCTCTAGGGTTTTCAAAAGTCAAACCTTTAATTTGTAACATTCCTTGGCCTTTTATAGTTGAGAAATCCGCAGCCCAGTAGTTCTATCCCGAACGGAATGTTCCTTTGAAAATATCCATCCCGAGCGGGATGGAAGAAGCATTCAACCCAAGGATCCCGACACGTCCCGAATGGGACGAGCCTGTCCCGAACGGGATGGGCTACGGCTTCTCAAAAATCTCCCCTCGAATTCAAGCCAAAATGACGTATCCCGAACGCAATTACGCCTCCCGAACCATGGTCCCGAACGGGAACAAACCGTCCCGAACGGGATGGGCTACGCACTTTCGTCGCTTTCTCTTTTTTGTCGTCCTGAACGGGACATATGCATTCCGAACGGGATTTGCTTCATCCAAAGCCTCAATTTAGCTCCAAAACTCGAATTTCTAACACTTTTCATGCCCTGCACACTCAAAACAACTCCCGAACACCAAGTGAAGGAAAATCAATGAAAAGAAGAGATATGTGTATGATTTGTGCACTGAATCCTCATAAATTCATTCAATTCAAACCCCAAAAATAGTGCAAATTACGCACATATCAAACCCCCCAAACTTAAACCTTTGATTGTCCTCAATCAAAAACAAAAACTAGATTTTCATTCGCTCGGTGCAATGCTTCACGGCTCACCACTATATATCAACACACATTTCAATCTCACAAAGTTTTCATTATCTACCATGTCTAGATTAATGCAAAGAACTCAACCTTACCGGCATGTGATCATATAAAGTGTAACACTCACACTCAGCTGTATAAGGTAAAATTTTTCTTTCTTTCACTCAAGCACAAGTACACAAGTTTCATTCATATCGTTCATCTCTGCCACATTTGTTCACATTGAAACATCGTTCTAGAATCAAATAGGACTTTTATCGGGTTGTAATGTGGCTTACTAACAGGTAGGGTGTTTTAGGCAAAAGTGACTCATTCATCCCAACCCCTTTTCTCAACATTCAACCAATCAACCCTTCAACAAATACGTACAGACTTCTTTTCTACAATCTGATGAGTTCTCACTCTCTCTCTCTTTTTTTTTTCTTTTTCTGAACATACATTCAACTTTCTTCCAATCATTTTCTTTTCTTTCTTTTTTCTTTTCAATTTTCCTTTTCTCTTTTCCACACACTATATATATATATATATATATATATATATATATATATATATATATATTTTCTTTTTCCTTCTTTTTTTTTCAATCATCATTTCACTCACACCGAGAATTCAATCCAAGCACTCCCTTCTTCTCATCTCAACTCATCCCAAACCACAACTTGTTCCTAAACACACATGAAAGAATTCAAGGCTCAAAGTGGCTCCGAAACAATGGTTAGGGCAATTATGTTTCCACCTTATACTCCAATAATATCAAAGGTAGGTACTAAGAAGGAATGGCCTAAGATCATTTCCTAGTTCAATGTAACATGTTAAACTACGTGGCATTGACAGACTCTACTCATTCCGCTTGTGCTCGCCTCTCACAACAAATCAAAAATGAGATATAATGGACTCATTAGGCTCAAACCTCACAAGTTTAAAGTTGTTGAGTTCTAAGCATTAATATAACATGACGTCAAATGCCAAATTCATTCAACCAAAAACATGCATCAATTTCAGGTTATTCCGCCCTATCATGAGCTCAAGCGATTCAAATCATGTTCATGCCTCGTCACGAATTCAATCTCAAGCCTAAGTTATCACAATAAAGCACACCTCACTTGCAAGCACTCAAATTCAGAATAAATCTTTCAATTCATGTAAAGTGTGAGAGTTAGATCAGAATGAGTGTACCCTACTTTCGACAGTTTACCAGGTAGAAAACCAAAATTTCGGCATGGTTCTGCTTGTTATCGCTCAATCCACCTGTATCATCATCATAGCAACAGCAAAACCAAAGAGTTTCCAAATATCACAATCTTTATCAGTCAAAGATTACTTCTTTTACAACCATATCGAATTACTTCAAAATAACTACATCAATAAACATCAATAAAATCCTAACTAACCTAACTAGGACTGCAGTACAATAAGAAAGCAAGTAAATCAGTTCAAAAAAAGCAAGTAAAAGATAGGGATAAAGGGGAGAATCGGCGTCCGTCCCACCCCCCAAACTTAGTCCGAAGAAGACTAAGTTTGAAAAGGCGGAGAGACGGTGATCACTACTGAGTCGAGCCTGGAGCATCATCATTCCGCCGGTGCCTCCAATAGTAGGCCGGGAACTGAGCAATCAAGTCGTTGAGCTCAGTCTCAACGCCGGATAATCTTGTGTTCACTCCATCAAACCTTTGCTCCATCCACGTTCTCTGGGCTCCCATATCAGCTCGCAGTCCTGTCACCTCAGTAGCCAAACCGGCCATCCTCATGTCTAATCCTGCCATAGAAGAGGACATGCTCTGCATTATCTCCATCATCTCAGTCCGCCAGGGGCGATGGCTTCCAGCTGAAGACGTCCCGGCCCCTTGCTCGCGCTGTGGCTCCTCCTCATCATCGGACGCCTCCTTATTGTCCTCCTGGACAGGGATAGTGTTTGCATAGCTCCCATATGTCCCATCCCGGCCTTTTCTGAACCACATGGCTCTGTGCGCGGGCGAGTCCAGCAGTAAGTTTGCCTCGAAATCGGGAGCAGTAATGGTGGTAGCAGCAGTATTGGGCAATCTCAACCAAGCGTCGCCCACCACCTTATACAAAAAGGCATTCTCCCGGAGGATGGATATGTGCTTTGCCAATGTAAGCACCGGGAGGTCCACCACAGACGGTGACACCTCCGTCCCTCTCCTCGAGATCTGGAAGTGGTCGAGGATTGGCGTGATCAGGCCCCCACAATAGATGTTGGTGCGGGTGGGAGGTCTGCTCCAGTTGTCCATGGCCACAGCAGCCATGGAGAAGGGTGCTCCAGCAAGTAGGTAATGAAGCATAAACAGCTCCGACATGATGACATTGTTGCTCTCGTGCTGGCCGGAGATGGAGGTGGCCATGCTCTTGTGGATGTAACGCAGGATCGGGCTCCTAATGAGAGGGCCCTTAACCAGCTTCATCCGTAGAGTGCCCAAAACAGTCTCGCCAGAAATCAGTTGCCAGAAATCCTAAGGATGGAAGCCCTACTCGGGGATGTATTTCGCCTCTTCGTCACACCCATAAATCGCATCCAACTCCTTGCACTCCAAAGTGTAACTTCTGCCCTCTATTTTGAAAGTGAGGTGGCTTGGCAAGTTACCGATGCTCTTTAGCACAGACGCGAAAGCCAAAAATTCTCTCGTTTGCTCTTCGAATGCCCGCCACCTTTGCTTCCCAGCCAATATTCTTCAACAGGGTCTGGACATCATCTTTGATGCCCAATGCAGTCATAGTTGTTGGGCAGGGGTACTTTGAACCATGTACTACACACTTGCTTAGGGCTTTGAGTGTCTTGTACTCATCCTCGGTGAAATTAGAGGGGCATCTGGGTGCCATGTTCTCTGCAAAGGGTAGACCAAAAATCAATCTCCAACACATTCCATAATTCACCAAAGCACCAAAATCTACCATTCATAACGTTCATGAAGAAGCATTATAGACAAATCAACAACCCCTCATTCACATGAGTACATTACAAGCTTAACAATGTAAATCAAACCCCCCATAGTGCAAGTAACATCAATAATCCCCAATTTCACAAAAATCACATTCAATCACATTTAAAATCCGGAAATATGCCAAAAATCGGAGTAACTGTGTACTTTAAACATCAAACATGCATTAGGACATTCTATCAAACACCTTTCGTGCATAAATCATAAACTCTAGGCTAGAACTCCAATCACCACTAATTCCTAAAATTATCCAATTAAACTTCAACAATTCAACGAAAACTATAAATAAACATGAATGGGGAGTAGAAATTACCTTGTTGTCGCCGGAAAATCGAAGGAAAAACAAAGGAAAGAAAGAGGTACCGTTCGAAAGAGAGAAAGAGGGGAAAAAATTGTGATCCCGCGCGGCTCTTATTTATAGGAGCGCGACACATCCCGAGCGGTACAGACCTATCCCGCTCGGGATGGTCTGAACCGGCCCGGTCTGCAGCTTGAACAAAACCGGTCCCGAACAGAATGGAAGGATCCCGTTCGGGACAGACCACGGCTTTCGTACATTTCTCAAAGAATTCCATCCCGAGCGGGATGTGAAGCTCCCACTCGGGATACGTCAAAAGTTACGCGTCCCGAGCGGGATAGAATGATTCTGCTCGGGATTGGTCTCGGCTGGGCAACGTCTTTTGCATTTCTTGCATCCCGAACGGGACAAAGAGGTCCCGCTCGGGATTCATCATGGCCTCACGCGTAATTATCCCCTAAAATGAAGTATTTCCACCCCTGCATCATTCCAATCAACTTCCAACAACATTAGCAATACAGAGTTCTCCCTAAACTAAATACGATGCGAAATAATGTCAAAAACACATGCAATTCTAATCTATAATTGAAACAAGATAAGTAAATCGAGCTTGGGTTGCCTCCCAAGAAGCGCTGCGTTTAACTTCGGGAGCTCGACGAACTTACCTACTTACCTTTAGGCAAAGGAGATTTCATTCACAGCCCGAGGTTGCTCGGAAGTGTGAAATCGCTTGACCTGGTGCCCAATCACCTTGAAGTAGTGGCCATCGTCAGTCTCCACTTCCAAAGTTCCATTCTCGAACACTTCTCGCACCTTGTATGGCCCTATCCAACGAGAACGGAATTTACCCAGAAACAATTTCAAACGAGAATTAAAGAGCAGAACCATATACGCCATCCACCAGCGCGCACATAACGGAGAACTTCTTTAAGCTTAGTTCGGCATAGGGGCCGACCTCGCACTGGAGCATGCGCACCACAATGTCGCATACCATCTGCCAGTATTCGTCCATCTCTGACTTCTTCATGCCAGTCTTGAAGATAGTCACCTCCTCCTTCTTCCATTCAGTCCACCTCCGCCTGAACTCCACCGTATCATCCTTGTAATACGTCGCCACCTCCTCACCAGTACTCCTCAGCCCAAAGAGGTTGGCTAGGTACTCTACGTCGATGGTGATCAGGTGTCCGAACACCGACGTGGTGAAGGATTTCCTGTCGTCAGCTATCACCGCGCGAGCATAGAACTCGGCGACCATATGTGGGTGGAAGTTCCTGGGGGTTGCCGTCAAGTATGGTCGGAGCTGCTCATGGTCGATCATTTCCATGAGCTCCTCGCCGTAATGCTTCTCGGCCAGTTTGTCGTTCAAAATCTTCTCCTTCTGGACTTGGGCGGCTCTGATCTGGGAGTTAGAAAGGAGATGTTTGGTGGCCTTTTTGTTCAACTGAACAAGCTTGTTGAAAGGGTAGGTATAATCTATGTCTTCTTCTTTCACAATGCCAGTGAAGGTAGGCATGTGTGATTCGGCTAATGGTAAGTCTAGATCCAGAGACACAGTGGAAGAGGATGATTTATCAGCAGCGGGGTTGGATGAAGATGCCATGTTTTCAGGGAATAAGTGTTCGGAAAATGTTCGAAAAATTTGAAGGAATGATAAGAGTTTTTCCGATCACGAATAATAGCTATTTATACTGGTGCCATGCTGGGATGGATGGACGAGATGAATTCGTCAAAGGTGAGGATCGACGGTCATCAGCAGGCACGATTCCCTGTAGTGACGTGCGTGGTCGTGCTGACGTGGGATGGTGCATGTAGCTGACATGGCACACGCTGATTGGTCGCGAGATTGCTTTTGACTGCGCAGTCACTGTGCGCATTAAATGTGGCATTAAATGCCGCATTAAATTCGAAGATATGCACACGCAAGACCAATTTTAAACCTTTCCTGCCATTTCTGCGACAGCTGGCACGACTCTTGGACTTCAAGAGAACGTCAGTTGAGAGCTGGGACTCAACTGGTCATCAGTAGTATACCTGGTCATCAGTAGTATACGCCAGTTGCATACTTCCCCCTGCCAGTATGGCCTTCTTACCAGTCGACAACTGATACTCACAACTGGTTCCCGTGTACTTAGACAAATTGAGAGCTAGGACTCAATTTTCACCAGTCGTTGATATATCACCAGTTGTCTGCAGACAACTTGAAAGATTGAAAGAATTGAGAGCTTGGACTCAATTCATTCCGCATAATCTTCTCTTCACTTCTTCATCATTGCTTGGAATTGGGAGCTGGGACCCAATTTTACTTCGACTGATGGTGCATGACTGCTGGCAAATTCGAAATGAGAGCTGGGACTCATTTCCTTCGTTGTTTATGGAATAAGTTCTGCCAGTAGATACCACCTGTGGTTTTGAGCCACCACTAAAGAAAACATGGAGACTAAGAGCTTGGACTTAGTCTTAGTCAGCATCCTTCAGAAAATCAAGAACGGAATGAGAGCTGGGACTCATTCTTCCTCAACACTAGGGCTCGCATCAATCTCCATAAGACCGAGTTTGATGCACAACTCCTTGAATCTTGCTTCTGGCAAAGGTTTGGTGAAGATGTCAGCTAGTTGATTGTCGGTTCTGATGTACTCTACGCTGATATCCTTCTTCTCGACATGATCACGTATGAAGTGATGTCGGATATCTATGTGCTTGGTCCTAGAGTGATGAACCGGATTCTTCGTTATGCACATAGCGCTGCTGTTGTCGCAATAGATGGGTACACAACCAGTGTCCACTTCATAGTCTTCCAGTTGTTGCTTGATCCAGAGAATTTGAGCACAGCAACTGGCAGCGGCAACATATTCAGCCTCAGTAGTAGATGTAGCAACTGAGTGTTGCTTCTTGCTAAACCAGCTGATTAGCTTGTGTCCTAGAAACTGACACGTACCACTGGTACTTTTTCTATCTATACGACATCCAGCAAAATCTGAATCTGAATACCCAATGAGTGTAAGCTCATCATTCCTGGGGTACCATAAGCCAAGTGATTCAGTTCCTTTGAGGTATTTTACTATTCTCCTAGCAGCTTCCATGTGTGACTTCTTTGGATTGGCTTGAAATCTGGCACACACTCCGACTGAGTATGAAATGTCGGGTCTGCTGGCTGTCAGATAGAGAAGTGATCCAATAATACCTCTGTAGCTGGTAGGATCAACCGATTTCCCTTGTTCATCAAGAGAGATCTGACAACTGGGGCTCATCGGTATTCTGAGGGACTTAGGCTTCTCTGGGCAATATTTCTGAATTAAGTCCTTGGCATACTTCCTCTGATTAATAAAAATTCCATCAGCTGACTGCTGGACTTGGAGTCCTAGGAAGTATGTTAATTTGCCCATCATACTCATCTGGAATGAGTTCTGCATCAGTTGAGAAAACTTCTCACAGAGAGACATATTCTTTGACCCGAATATAATGTCATCGACATATATCTGCACCATTAGCATATCATCAGCATCCTTGATAAGGAAGAGAGTCCTGTCGATCTTCCCATTCCGAAATCCATTACTGATTAGGAACTGTGATAGCGTCTCGTACCAAGCCCTGGGTGCCTGTTTCAATCCATACAGGGCCTTTCTCAGCTTGTACACTTTGGTGCCTACTTCAAAGCCTGGAGGTTGTTCGACATATACCTCCTCCTTTAACTCGCCATTCAAGAAGGCGCTCTTCACGTCCATTTGGAATACCGTGAATCCATGATACGCTGCATACGCAAGGAACAGCCGTATCGCCTCCATTCTTGCAACTGGTGCGAAGGTCTCGTCGAAGTCAATGCCTTCACACTGCTTGTAACCTTTGGCGACTAATCGAGCTTTGTTTCTGATTACAATGCCATTCTCATCTCGCTTGTTCTTGAAAACCCACTTGGTGCCAATCACTGACTGATGTGATGGTCTCTCTACCAAGTCCCAAACATTGTTGCGAGTGAATTCCGCAAGCTCTTCTTGCATGGCATTAATCCAATCGGCAGATTCTAGCGCAACTCCTATGGAAGTAGGTTCCACTTGAGAAATAAAACAAGTCAGGAGCGCCCTGCCGTGTCGAGTCTGAACAGAACCTTCTGGATCACCGAGAATAGCATCGGATGGGTGATTTCTCAGCCATTTGGGAAGATGAGAATCTGCTGGCGTTGGTTCTTCTGTCCTGATGACTGGTGCTTCCTGAACTTCACCAGTCGGAGCTGCAATTGCAACTGGTGGTTGACCTTCACCAGTCGGAACAATCTCTTCGTCAGCTTCACTCTCTGACTGATCTCCTGATCCTTCTGCGATATCTACACCGTCAGCTGGTGCATCCACTCCAGCTGGTTCATCGTCTTCTTCTGGCTCAAAAATTCCAGACGGAATTCCCCCTGGATTATTACCAGTTCCACTCAGGGAGATTGAGTGTAAGGTCTCAGCAAGGTCAATTGCATCACCGACCCTCCCGGATTGCTGAAGGGCAACCGAGGATACTGGTTGTGAAGATGATCCAGTCATAGGTCTAGTCAAACCAGTTGGTTGAGCATTGGAAGAATTCCTGCCCAACTGATCAACGACATCATTGACCTCAGGAACATCTTCAGCCAGTTGTCGTAATGTCCTGCGCACTAAAGTAGCTTCATCAAAAACAACATTGCATGTTATTTCCACAAGTTTGGTGGTCTTGTTAAATACTCTATAGCCCTTGTGAGAGGGATGTCCATATCCGACAAAGACACCCTCATCAGCCTTAGGCGAAAAAGCATTTAACTTCGACTTACCATTATTATGGACATAACATGGTGAACCGAAAGCACGAAGATGATCTAGAGAAGGCTTACGACCAAAATAAACTTCGTAGGGAGTTTTCTTGAGTCTGTCGTTGATCCCGCTTCTATTCTGAGTATAGCAGGCCGTCACCAACGCTTCTCCCCAAAAACTCTGTCCTAAGCCGGATTCTGCCAGCATGGACCGGACCGCTTCTTTCAGCGTCCTGTTCCTACGTTCTGCCAGTCCATTCTGCTGCGGTTGCCTTGGTGCAGATCTTTCATGCTTAATGCCGGCTTCCGCGCAAAAATCCATCAGCAGACTGTTGCAGAATTCCGTCCCATTGTCTGACCGTATCCGCTTTACCATAGCTTCTCTCTGTTTCTGTGCTTTGACAATCAAATCTGGAAGAATGATTTTCACTTCATCCTTGGTTCTGAGAAGCTTTACCCAGGTATAGCGCGAGTAGTCATCGACTACCACCAACGAATAACGTCTTCCTCCAATGGTTTGAGGTGCTACTGGTCCAAAGAGGTCCATATGTAGCAACTCGAGTACCCGACTGGTACTGGGGTAGACTGGCGACTGGTTCTTGAAGGACTTCTTAGTTTGCTTGCCCCGCTGGCATGCTTTGCAAATCCCTTCCTTCTTGAACGCTCCCTTGGGAAGTCCATCCACAAGATCATGCTTGGCCAGGTAGTTGATAGTTCTGAAATTCAGGTGACTCAACCTTTTGTGCCACAGCCAGTTTGTTTCCATAGAACTGGTGGCCACGAAGCATGAATCTGTCTTCCCACTTTGCCAGTCGACGACATATAGTCCTCCTTTTCGAATACCTCTCAACTTGGTCTCGCCAGTCATCTCGTCCTTGATCTGGCACTCTGATTTCTCAAAGTGAACTGTGTAGCCACTATCGCACAGCTGACTGATACTCAGGAGGTTGTGCTTGAGAGAGGTAACAAGGGATACATTTATAATTCTGACATCGTCCTTCTCGATGCAGCCCTTGCTAATAACTCTGCCCTTAGAGTTATCACCAAAAATAACTGGAGGTCCTTTGACCTTGATAAGATCTGCAAACAAATCCTCTTCACCAGTCATGTGAGCTGAACACCCACTATCTAAGATCCACTCTCTCGACCTCTGAAGCTGTGTTGCATGATCCTGTACCTGCAAGAAAGATAAAGAATTTATTTAGGTCCGCGATCTTCTGCGGGTCCTGCAGGGTTAGATCGCTGAATGATTCCTTTCGGAATCCAGACTTTAGTGATTTTCAGCTTGGTTTTACCCTTGCTGATATCATCAGTAGCCTTTCCCTTCCTTTTGAAGTAATGCATGAGTTTGGTTTGGGAAGGTGTGGCTGTGTGTGTAACTCCTTTGGAAGTATTCTTCCGCTGAGAGTTTCGGAAATATTTTTCCGGTTGTGTGTGTTTCCTTCGTGGTCTCTGGAAGTGTGGACCACCTGTTGGGATATGTATACTGAAAAGCATAATTGATCAAGCGTTTGTATACTGGCTTTCATTATGTTGATACATTAAACAAATCTCGCTATCTGATAATGTGAACATACGACGAACTATAATATCCTTTTATCTCGTAGATAGGGATGACCATATGGTGTGTTGTAGATCACAGAGGATCATATGGTTCGCTTGACCTAGCGAGATATAAAGAGTATCACAGCTGAGATGGTCCCTGGATAGGCTGTCGGTTTAAGCTGCGGCACATCGGTTCATAAGTGGGCTTATCCTGGCCACTTGATGTGTCGGTACATTCTTATGTATTGATGGGATCAACAGTGGGATGCGCCGTTCTTATTGACATATGAACGAGCCAGATCCCAACATACTTTCTATGATCTTAAACCCTACTGAAGGATAAGGGGCACACATGAGTTGACTGCACTTTGATTTGCTAGGATGGCGAGTCTTACATGTACTCTCATATCTGCATCTTGGGTGTTGTTGATTTGTGTGGGGTCTGCTTAGTCTGGATGTATGGTAACATATCCGTTCCAGGATGGTGACATTCCCTGATGAGCTCACAAGGTTCTTTATGCTAAGTCCTGCAGGCTGAATGATTTATTCAAGCATAAGAGATAAAGGTTGAGTGGTATTATTCAGGAAAATAAGATATTAATTAATTGTGGTTGATTGTCATATAAACCAAATTAATTAATGAATGTCTGAAACCTTAAATATGTGGATCAAGTTAGTTTGGTGCAACCCGTTCCTAATAACGTGGTAATAAAGGGGCGAGTCAGTATTGTTACCGTGGTGAAGGTTAAAACAATACTTTATTAATTAATTAATGTTCTGGGTTGGACATAAGAGAATTAATTAATAAAAGAGGGCCCACTTTATTATTTGCATCTGATCCCTGGTCTGGCCCACACACTGCTCAAGCCCATTAGGGTTAGGGTTTCATTAAACCCTAACACTATAAATAGCCAAACCCTAGATCAGTAAGAGGTGATACACATTCTCAGTATACAGAGAAAGAGGGCGGCGGCTAGGGCTGTTCAGGAAGGAGGGATTTTCTCTGATCGAATCCTCCGGCTGAATTAACTTGGTAGAATAATCCTCACCAGATTTCCAAGGAGCAAGGGATACAGATCAGAAGATCAGATCTGTAGGAACAAGAGAGAGGCCATCGATTTCTTCAAGTAGAAAGGAAGCCATCGTTTTGTTCATATTCCGCTTCAGATCTGAACGTTTTTCACCGTTATCATACTCCGATCTGTCCTGTAGATCAAACGGTGAAAAAGGTATAAACTCTAATCCATCTTGTACAATTAATTTTGTAGGAGCATGCATAGGCTTTGCATGGTTTATTTAATTGCATTTATTTTGATATCCTAAGAACAATCCTGCGAATTGAATAACAACTCATGTTGTTGATCGTAGACTCAAACCCTACACCACCATGGCTAGCCTTCACAGCCCTTTGAGAAAACTTGTGATTGGGCTCAGGCCTCTGATAGGTATTCCTCCTATCAGGTATTATCCTTCTCTCAGAGTTACTCTGAGATTTGGATCCCTTGTAAGTATGCTGGTGATTGGCATACTGACGAGGTTGTGTGTGAATTTCCTTGACAGCTGGTGCTGGCTGTCGGATTCCACTGGTAGCTGACGCTGACTTCATTGCCTTAGAATTATTCGGCTTAGTCTGCATCTTAGGGTGTGCTGGCGTCCTGTCAGCAGAGGATTTTGCCAGTTGAGGTTTTTGTCGTGATGACTCACCTATGAATCTGGTCTTATTATTCCTGTGCTGATCAGCCATACGGGACTGACTGGTATTACCAGCTGGTGCTGATGCATTTATCAGTTTGCCCTTACCCTTATCAGCTGTGAGTTCGGGTTGGTTTATGCTCAAATCCTTTTCAAATCCCAACCCGGATTTATCAGTAGGCTTTCTCCAATGAAGGAGAGCCTCTTCCAAATTCTTTGAGCCTTTGTTCAAATGATTTATTTTATTGTCTTGCTCAAGGACAATCTTTTGAAAGGTATCTCTCTCAGTTTTTAAAATTTCAAAATTTTTGAGCAAATCTGAGTGAGTTTCTTTCAGAGTGGCTAACTCTACACCGAGTGACCTAGATTTTTCAATCTCATTGGTCAAAATAGAAATCTGATCTTTTAGCGAGATGTTTTCGCTAGCCAAGATATTCTTTATTTCGTAAAATTTAAGAAATTCTTGCTGAAGAATATCTATGGTGACAACCTCTGAGTCGGAGCAATGCGACTCAGCATCGTCTAGGATGCGTGGAGACATGATGTGCAATGAGGGAACAGATTGTACCTGGTCGTCAGCAGCAAGTGCTTGTTCCCCCTCACTGTCAGCACATTCTTCATGTGCTTCCTCTCCGAAAGCTACCATCAGCGCCAGTAGCGCTTCCTCTTCTGACTCTTCATCTGACGCATACTCTCCATCATCATGGTCAGGTATATCAGGAACCTCTGTCCTTGTCAGCATGGCCTTAGCAACGGCCTTGGATGCACGCTCTTCAAAGAGCTTCTTCAGCCTTTCCCGCTCTTCTTTATCCACTTGTGGACATTCAAATTTAAGATGGTCAGGGGATTGGCACTAATAACAAGCGCGGGGAGCTCTCTTGACGAACTTTCCATCAGATGAGCTGAGAGAAACTCCCTGTTTCGCCTTGGCTTTCTCCAGAAGAACAGCCAGTCTCTTCATTTGTTGCTCAAGATCTGCGATAGAGCTCTCGCTGCCTTTTGAGTTAGATCCCGATGGGGATGGGATCTCTTTCTGCTGGCTGTGCTGCCCAGCAGATCTGTCAGTATGAAAAGGCTTCTTGGGCTTCCATTTGAAATCCCTCTTGACGAAGTAGGCTTCGTCATGTGTTTTGATGCTGGGAGATCCAACGGTCCGAATGGCTTCATTTTTGTTCACCATTTGGATATCCCACTCATGTGCTTGGAGCTGAGCAAATAGCTCATTGGGAGTCATCTTGGATAGATCCTTCTCCTTAAGAGATGTAGTCTTCACAAACCAGTCCTCCTTGGGCATCTTTGACAGGATCTTTGCATTGAGCTCTGCATTCGAGTACTCCTTGTCCAAAGACTTCAGCTCGCTGACTATAGCATTGAATCTAGCCTCCATCTCCTTGATGGTTTCACCAGTCAGCATCTGGAATGACTCGTACTTGTCCACCGCAACTTGCAACTTGTTGCGCTTCATCTGATCTGTCTCCTTACAGAGACTATCAAGGTAGTCCCAGACTGCCTTGGCGCTGTCAAATTGGAGGGCTTCCTCCATCAGCGGATCTGGAAGAGATGATAAGATCATCTCGAGAGCAACGGAGTCCAGCTGATTCCGCCTCCTGTCTTCAGCGTTCCATTCTTCTGGGGGCTTTGGGATCTCAGCAGCTGGTTGATCTCCTATCTGGTGCCTCGTCTTGGTGATCTCGATCGGCCCTTTCTCCAGCACATCTTTCATCTCCGGATGGAAGCTTTTCAGCTGAATGAGCGACCTCTTTCGCCACATAGCATGCTTGTCCGGATTGTAGTTGGGCAGCTTCGGGATATTCATCTTGCGTACCTGAGCTAAACAACAGACAGACAAAGTGGAGTGCAAGGAAACTTGGATCTCGGTCCTAAGCGACTCAGTGTATGACCAGTCTAGAAAGACTGACCGCGCCTGATACCACTTGATGGTCCCGGTTTTTCAGAGTATAAAACGTTACGCAGCGGAAATAATGTTAAGTGTTTTCTTGCACGCTACTTACACACAGCTGACAACTGGCAACTGGTCAGCTGGTGCTGGTTACTCAGTACACAGCTGACAACTGAGACCTGTCAGCTGGTGATTCAAAACTTAGAATATTTAGCCTTGTTTGCACAGTTATATATCAGTTTCAGGATATACTCCAGCACTTGAGTGCTGGGTTTAAAATATGAATGAAAGACAGAAAGCTGATAAATAACAAAGGATTTTTATAGTGGTTCGATCAATCGATCTACGTCCACTCTCCAGTCGAAGCACTGGAAATTCCACTAAGAGTAATCAGGTACAGGTCTCCTACGATCTATCTCTAGCTGGTGAATCCACCAGTTCACTAGATCAACCGCTCCCGGTCCTGGATCCTTCTTCAACTCTCCTCAGCTAATGGAGTGCGAGCACGTCACTTCAACCTCCACAGCTAGCTAGGTGTTTTAGTTCTCCCAAGAACGTAACAGTCTCTACGGCAGAATGCCCGTAATAACTCAAGTGCTGGTAAGCACAGGAGCTGCTGTGAACTCTCTCGAAGGAGAAAGAACACCAAGTGAGATCTTTAACTTACAAGCTTAAAGCTTGAAGTCTCGTGTTTGATAAATCAACACACGAAAAGCTTTATGAAAAGCCTCGAAAGTACTTTATACGATTTTGCAATAATTTCAGTTCTTTCGGTGGTTGAGCAGATAAGTGGAATGTTTGAATGTTGGTGGTTGCGACGTATTTATAGCTGTAGGAACCGATTCAAACTTTCTAGCCGTTTGGACGCATCCGGAAAGGTGTCAGACCTCGGATGTCCTTCTGACGGCGGCAGGTATGCTTTTCCGGAAAAGATCCATACCTAAGGCCGCTTTATCTGACACAGATCTCTTTGTGTCAGAACGGCTCTCTCTGTCAGTCCGAGGAATAAGACTGGCGTCTTGTGACTGATAGACTTTAAGTTATCCTTCCTTAAAGTCATACTTTGTCAGTCGATTCCTCAGAGAATCTTCTTTTTGTCTCTACTACGCGGGGAGAGAGAATCTGGAATTCTACTGGTAACATCTGACTGGTAGATCATACTGGTGATCTTGTGCTGGCAGTCTCTGCTGGTGACTTGCCTTGGCATCATCTAAGTCTACCAAATCTCTGGATGTTGACTCTTTTCGGAATCTCCCATGACTGGTGAAATCACCGCTGGTGAATAGTGTAAGTAGGAACACGCATTCTCCTGGTAAGGTTTGTCAGCCGCCTGCTGATGAAACCCTTCCCAACTGGTGAACAGTACCCAGTCATAAGCGCTTCTCATGCTGGTGAACAGTGTCAGCACGAGTCTTTGTCAGCCGCCTGCTGATGAAACTTTTCCCAACTGGTGAACAGTAGCCAGTGGTAAGCGTTTCTCATGCTGGTGAACAGTGTCAGCATGAGTCTTGATCAGCTGCGACTTACAACACAAAGACCTAAACAGGACTTTACATATAAGACTAGAGCTATGTAGAGACAACTGACGCTGGTAGGACTTAGGATTTGATCCACCAAAACTATAATCTAAACAAGTAAGCTACTGGGGGAGGAAACCTTAGACAGATTTCCCAACAATAGGTTGTTGTTACTCTTTGTCGCACCCCATATCTTGCCAGCAGTTTATCCATGAGTTTGTTGCAGAAGTGACTGCCCCCATCACTCACCAAGGCTCTGGGAATACCAGATCGAGCAACTAAAGCCTGCAAAAACTTAAGCACCACTTGAGAGACATTAGTAACAGTGGGTATGGCCTCAACCCATCGAGACACATAGTCCACAGCAAGGACAATATACTTAAACCCAAACGATGGTGGGAAAGGACCCATAAAGTCAATGCCCCAAAATCAAATATATCTACTTCAATAAAAATCTTTTGAGGCATCTCATCCCTTCGGGTTATATTCCCCATTTTCTGACATCTCTCACAGGCTCAAACCATAGCAATACAATCTTTAAAAATAGAAGGCCAATAGAAACCACAAGATAATACCTTCCTAGCAGTTCGATTCGCACCAAAATGACCTCCGCTTACCGAATGGTGGCATTCTTCTATGATCTTCCCCCATTTGCTCTGATGAACACACCTACGGATGATACCGTCAGCACACCTGCGGAACAGGTATGGTTCTTCCCAGTAGTAGTACTTGGCCTCTGTCAGAAATTTCTTCCGCTGATAGCGCTCCAAATTAGGAGGTAATACACCTGCAACAAAAAAATTACAGAAATCTGCATACCATGGAACACTAGCAACAGCTACAGTCAAAATCCTCTCATCAGGAAAATCTTCCTTAATCAACCTATCCTGATTATCACCCTCAACTGGATTCTCTAACCTAGAGAGATGATCTGCAATTACATTCTCACAACCTTTCTTATCCCTAATTTCCATGTCAAATTCTTGTAAAAGCAAAATCCATCTAAGCAATCTAGGTTTCGAATCAGTTTTAGCAAACAAGTATCTAATTGCTGCATGATCAGTGTAAACTACAGACTTAGCTCCTATTAAATAAGCACGAAACTTATCATAAGCATAAACAACAGCAAGTAACTCTTTCTCAGTCACAGTGTAATTCAATTGAGCAGGATTTAGTGTTTTGCTAGCATAGGCAATAACTCTAAAAATTTTATCCCTAATCTGTCCTAGAGCTACCCCGACAGCAGAGTCACTAGCATCACACATTAAGACGAAATCCTCCTCCCAATCTGGAGTCACTAAGACAGGAGCTGTTACTAATGCATTTTTCAACCTCTCAAAAGCTCTCACACAGTCATTACTAAATTCAAATGGGACATCTTTCTCTAGCAAACTACACAAGGGTTTGGTTATCTTGGAAAAATCTTGGATAAATCTCCTATAGAACCCAGCATGTCCCAAGAAACTCCTAACCCCTTTAA
>JAPKLW010000607.1:0-33107 GCA_026898455.1 Plectranthus barbatus
AACACCTCCACATTGTCTCCAAATAGGAGAATGTCATCCACATAAAGTGCAAGAAAGACCACGCTTCCACTGACACACAATCGGTACACGCAACTTTCGTTTTCGCATTGTGCAAATCCATAGGATTTGATCACATCATCGAAACGCTTGTTCCATGACCTTGAAGCTTGTTTAAGTCCGTACAAGGACTTCTTTAGCTTCCAGACAAGATGCTCCTGATCAGCTTGCACATATCCTTCTGGCTGCTGCATATAGATGTCACGACCTTCTTCAAGGTACCCGTTTAAGAACGCGGTTTTGACATCCATCTGCCAGATCTCAAGATCCATATGTGCCGCTATGGACAGAAGTATTCGAATGGATTTCAACATAGCAACTGGTGAGAAGGTTTCATCATAGTCAATGCCTTCTCTTTGACTATAACCTTTCGCCACCAGTCTGGCCTTAAACGCCGTTATGTTACCATTTGAATCTCTCTTTCTCTTGTATACCCACTTGCTGCCTATGGCTCGAAAGCCTTCTGGCAGCGAGGATTTTTGGTATACATCCATAGCTGTGATAGATTCTATTTCAGAATCCATGGCCTTACGCCATTGATCAGCATCCTTGTCATTCATGGCTTCGTCGTAAGTCCATGGGTCGGTATCATTAAGTCCGTCCTCAGGTATCAAGTCCGACGACTCTCCTACGAACATATACCGTTCTGGTTGTCTAGACAACCTCCCACTACAACGAGGCCCCTTTAATGTGTCTGTGTTTGGTGCATTCACTTGTGATTCACCATCTTGCACAGGCGGTCGTGCACCTGAGTCCATGCCTGACACAGGCATGTTCAGAGTGCCACGGGGTTCTCCTGATGGACTAGGATTGTTCTCTTCAATTTCTTGAAGTACAATCTCGCTCTTGGTCTTGTGGTTTCTTATGAATTCATCTTCCAGAAACCTTGCGTTGGTACTCACAACGACTTTCTTGTCTTCTGGATCATAAAAGAAACCACCTTTTGTCTGCTTGGGATAACCTACAAACAGCATTAACTTGGATCTTCCTTCCAACTTGTCAGCCTCTTTGTTCAGCACATATGCTGGACAACCCCATACTCTTAGTCTAGATAAATTAGGCTTTCGCCCATTCCAGAGCTCTATGGGCGTTTTAGGTACTGACTTGGAAGGAACCAATCTAAGTAAGTATGATGCTGTTTCGACTGCATATCCCCAAAAGGAAATAGGTAAGCTAGCATAGCTCATCATCGATCTAACCATTTCCAAAAGAGTTCTGTTTCTTCTCTCAGCTACACCGTTCTGCTGAGGGGTGCCAGGTGCAGTCCACTGGGATGTAATCCCCTGATCTGCCAGATACTGCAAGAACTCATTGCTGAGATATTCTCCACCACGATCAGATCGCAGTACCTTTATAGACTTGTTCAACTTCTTCTCTACCTCAGCCTTGAATTCCTTGAATTTCTCAAGGCATTCAGACTTATAGTGAAGTAAGTAGACATATCCATATCTGGAGTAGTCATCTATAAAGGTGACAAAGTATCTGTGCCCTGTGCAGGCCTGTGTCGACATAGGCCCACACAGATCAGAGTGGATAAGGCCTAACACATCACTTGCTCGAGACTCCGTTGCCTTGAAAGGCCTGGTCGTCATCTTCCCCTCAATGCAAGACTCACAAACTCTATGTGGAACTATCTGGATAGGGTCCATAATTCCACAATCAACGAGTTTCTTGATTCTTTTAAGATTGACATGACCGAGTCTCAAGTGCCAAAGATATGTTATATCCTCACTTGAAGAAAACTTTCTTTTATTTTGATTAGAGAGGTTATATGCCTCTTTCACTGTTTGTTCGTTTGAGCAAGTAATAACATAAAGAGAATCTTTCAGTAACCCACGACAGATAACAGCGTTATTTCTCATGATAGAAACATCTCTACCAAAAATAACAGAAAATCCATCAGAAAAGAGTTTGGAAACTGAAATTAAATTGCGCCGAAAACTTGGCACATACAAAACATCTCTCAATGTCAAAACACTATTCTCAAAACGTAAAGTAACATCTCCAACAGCTGCTGCCGAAACTCTAGCAGCATTCCCCATGGAGATGGTAATCTCGCCATCTTCAAGCCTCCTAGTCAGCTCAAACCCCTGCAAGGAGTAACAAACATGGTCAGTAGCTCCAGTATCCACTATCCACGAATGAATAGAAACCGTAGCTAAACATGTTTCAATGACTAGCGCAGAAGATAACGTACCTCGTCCCTTGGTGACAGACACCGGACAAGTTACTTCACAGTGACCCTTCCTCTTGCATGCAGAACAGATCCTTCTCTTGTAAACCTTGCCTCCAAATCTTTCCTTGCTTACTTCACTTACTGACGTCTCTGTGCTCACATCTTCTTCACTAGGAAGTGGGAAATGATGTTCAAGCACAACAGTCGCCATACAGTCATTGATCGTCTTTGCAGATTCCAAGAAAACGATCAAATCCTCCAAAGTGAAGATCACATCTTCAACTAAGGAAGTGAAGTCATTGAAAGATTCCGGAAGAGAGCCATAAACGACATCGTGGAAAAGTCGATCAGTCATACAACCACCATCCAAGACGTAAAAACCCTTGAGATAGTCCATGTATAACACATGCTCTCTTACATTTCCACCCGGTGCTAGCTTGCAGTTCACAAGTCTCCTTATGAACTCAGCTCTTGCAAATCGTCCCATTCTGCCAAAAGTCCTGATGAGATCTCTCCAAACATCAACTGCATCAGTACTATACTGATACTTCAGTTGGAGCTCCTCACTCATGGATGTCATGAACATAGATAACAGATGATCATTGTTCACCACCCATCTCTCATAGGCACTCCTAGAGTAGCCTGAGGACTGGTCTAGTGGTACCGCCGGGCGAGGCGTAAGTAACACAAATAGGGTCTGCGTAGAGACCATGCATTGCTCCATGAGCCATTTCCATTCAAGGAAATTAGAACCCATCAAGGGATTTTGCTCCAAGATACGAAGAATAACAATAGACATATCTGAAAATGAATAACGAAATAAATTAAGAACATACAACAGAATGATTGAAACAAATAATGCATAGAACCTTTAGATAAAACAATGCAGTTTGTTTCCTCCAATTGCCCAAGCAAATTTACTGCAAGCCACTGAAGTGGACGTTTACAGCAATCCGCTCAACCAGACCGAAACCGATCCTTTAATTTCTTAACATGCCAAGGTATCTTAAGCAAAAGAAATTAATATTGGAGTTCTTTAGACCATGTTGCCCATCCGGAACAGGGAGATCATGCATGAGTTGTGCTCCAGGCAACATCTAAGCCAATGTAAACCACAATCGCTAACTCAAGGAAGTTCAAGACAGTTAGTGTAGTGCTAAACCCTACACCGCGTGCCCCCTGCATCCTTGAGTTATCCCGTTTAGTTTAAAACTTGGATTAGTGAAAGTTGTCTCAATGCAAGCTACTGAAGTAGACGTTTGCTTCGAGGCTCCCACTTCTCCTTTTCAAGCTAAACGTTTTATTTAGAAACCTCATCGCACTAGACTAGGAAAAGGGGCTCTTACGCAAGCCGCTGGAGCGGACGTTTACGCTTCGAGACACTTTACCTCCTATGCTGAGGCCGTATTGTGGAGGTCTAATGATCTTGGTTAGAGAAGAACCAAAATCCAGCTTAGTATTTTTTAGTTCTAAAGGTTTCATGCGCACACATTATTTTATGTTGCTATAAATTATGTCACCAAAATTCCATCATAAATTAATATGATTCTTGGAATTTTGCAGTCATAACTTAAAACATAAAATAAATCACATAAGACATGCTCAATAATTTAAAAATTACAACATGCTTATGACAGTAAATAATTAAAGCAGATAGGCATGCTTTCCTATTACTTACTAGTGCGCACAATATAAATCACATCATACGAGAAAACAATTAAATAAACAAATAATATTTCTCGTGGCCCCTCAGATGCGATTACAAATTAAATCCTATCTATTACAAGGCTTTAGAATAATACAGATCTTCAGAATTGGGCTCCCACTGAAAGACTGCAAAACTGGTAAACATATCGGGCCTAGGATTAGGGTTTGCATGAAAACCTAATTAGGGTTTCCAAAACCCTAACCCTAGCCGTCGGCCACCTTCCAGCCGCCGCAGCCGCCGGAACTCCACGCCAACCACCACGCATCCGCTGCGCCGCCGCCGGCCAGCGAGCCATTGCCGGAGGGAGCGCCGGCAGACCCTTCGGGGTGCGGCCCAGCCGCGCGCGGCACAAACCCTAGGGTTTGCTGCTGCGCGCCGCCGCCACCCACATCGCCGCCGTCCACCCACGCCACCGCCGTGAGCCTCGCCCGCCCCAGCCGCCAACCGACCGCCGCCGCACGCCATGGTGATCGGAGGAAGCGCGCGCGCGCACCGTGGGAAGCAGCCCAGCCGCGCGCGGGTTGAACCCTAATTAGGGTTCCCTGCGCGCCGCTGCTATCCCAGCCTGCGCCGCCGCCCATCACGTCGCCGCCGTCGCTGCTGACGCCGCCGGTGGGACAGCCACCGGCGAGTGTGGAGGGCCGCTGCTGCCGCCGCCGTCGTCTAGGGTTAAACCCTAGGCGACGTGCCTTCGTTCTTCGTCCTCCGTTCTTCGTCTTCCTCTTTTTCTTTTTACAGATTTGAATAAAAATACAAAATAGATCTATACAATCTATTACATTGAATTTTCCCTATCAAATCTAACCACGGATTTTCTCGTGGTGAAAAACAAAACCAAAAGAAAACGAGAAGGCCACGAGAACAAAAAACATTCATACATTCAAATCCATCCACGAACATACAAATTCATTTAATTGAATTTATTAAGGATAGAGCCTAAGAACTGGAACCCGCTCTGATACCAGTTGTAGGGTTTGAGTCTACGATTAACAACACGAGTTGTTATTCAATTCGCAGGATCGTTCTTAGGGTATCAAAAATAAATACAATTAAATAAACCATGCGAGGCCTATGCATGCTCCTACAATATTAATTGTACAAGGATGGATTAGGGTTTGTACCTTTTTCACCGTTTGATCTACAGGACAGATCGGAGTATGATAACGGTGAAGAAACGTTCAGATCTGAAGCGGAATACGAACAAAACGATGGCTTTCTTCCCTTTGAAGAAATCGATGGCTCTCTCTCCTTTTGTTCCTACAGATCTGATCTTCTGATCTGTATCCCTTGCTCCTTGGAAATCTGGTGAGGATTATTCTACCAAGTTGATTCAGCCGGAGGATTTGATCAGAGAAAATCCCTCCTTCCTGAATGCCCTAGCCGCCGCCCTCTCTCTCTGTATACTGAGATTGTGTATCACTTACAATTCTGATCTAGGGTTTGGCTATTTATAGTGTTAGGGTTTAATAAAAAAACCCTAACCCTAATGGGCTTGAGCAGTGTGTGGGCCAGACCAGGGATCAGATGCAAATAATAAAGTGGGCCCTCTTTTATTAATTAATTCTCACATGTCCAACCCAGAACATTAATTAATTAATAAAGTATTGTTTTAACCTTCACCACGGTAACAATACTGACTCGCCCCTTTATTACCACGTTATTAGGAACGGGTTGCACCAAACTAACTTGATCCACATATTTAAGGTTTCAGACATTCATTAATTAATTTGGTTTATATGACAATCAACCAGAATTAATTAATCTCTTATTTCCTGAATAATACCACTCAACCTTTATCTCATATGCTTGAACAAATCATTCAGCCTGCAGGACTTAGCATAGAGAACCTTGTGAGCTCATCAGGGAATGTCACCATCCTGAAACGGATATGTTACCATACATCCAGACTAAGCAGACCCCACACAGATTGCCAACACCCAAGATGCAGATATGAGAGTACATGTAAGACTCGCCACCCTAGCAAATCAAAGTGTCGTCAACTCATGTGTGCCCCTTATCCTTCAGTAGGGTTTCAGATCAAAGAAAGTATATTGGGATCTGGCTCGTTCATATGTCAATGAGAACGGCGCATCCCACTGTTGATCCCATCAATACATAAGAATGTACCGACACATCAAGTAGCCAGGATAAGCCCACTTATGAACTGATGTGCCGCAGCTTAAACCGACAGCCTATCCAGGGACCGTCTCAGCTGTGATACTCTTTATATCTCGCTAGGTCAAGCGAACCATATGATCCTCTTGTGATCTACAACACACCATATGGCCATCCCTTTCCACGAGATAAAAGGATATTATAGTTCGTTGTATGTTCACATTATCAGATAGCGAGATTTGTTTAATGTATCAACATAATGAAAGCCAGTATACAAATGCTTAATCAATTATGCTTTTCAGTATACATATCCCAACACGTTGTCCTCGTCGACCCTCCGTCGGCTCCGTCTTCGTTCTTCGTCCTCGACCCGTCCAATTACATAATTTGAAAAATTACAAAAAATCTATTCTATTACAAATTTTCAAATCTACACTAATCACAGATTTTCTCGTGATTTTACAAAAATAATTCAGCCCTACATGGATAAACCACTGCGGGCTGAATCACACAGGTTGCCACGAGGAACAAAAACCATCCACAACAATAAATTCATACATACATGCATATCGAATTTAATTATACACAAAAGAGCCATAAATCAAGAACATGGCTCTGATACCAATTGTAGGGTTTTCCTGTGAACCGAATCACCAAAACCAAACTGAACAGGATCGATTTATGGATTTTATACATAATTAAATACAAGATAAATCCTAGCATGCTCCTATGAATTTAATTACCAGAATTGTGGATTGAGGAATTACCGTTATTCCGTCGAGTCTAAACCGATCTTTTGCGTTTGAATTTCCAACTTGAATTCAACCACGCAATCCGATTTTATCTGCAAAATCAGAAATTGGAAATCTAATTTCTTAAATAAAATCGAAAAAACAAAGAGGGAAGAAAGAAATATGTTGTTCTCCAGATTAGATCTTCAGATCTGTATCCCGGTGCTGTTCAGATCTACTACTGGTGAGGAATCCATAGATCGGTGGTTTGAGCAGGACCAGAATCGAAATTCTCCTCCCTTTGAAACAGGATCGGCGCCTCTCTCTCTCTCTCTCTCTCTCCTAGGTTTAGGGTTTTTCAGTTGTGTTACAACTTATGAGAGAGAGCTGTCTATTTATAGACCTAGGGTTGTAAACCCTAATGGGCTCCTGGGCTCAATTCAGCACACTTTCCTTGGGCCAGACCTGGGACCTAATGCAAATAATAAAGTGGACCTATAAATTAATTAATTGCCATGTCCACAACCCAGGACACAATTAATTAATTAATATTAATTCTTTTTCACCACAGAATTAATACTAACCTACCCCTTTATTACCATGTTATGAGAACGGGCTGCATTAATTGAGAATCCCCATATTTAAGGTTACCGGACATCCATTAATTAATCGGAGCCTCTGACAAGCTCTAACTACAATTAATTAATATCTTATTATTCCTGAGTAGTACCACTCAATCCTTATCACTCGTGCCTGAACTTAATCAGCCTGCAGTACTTTGACACGATGAATGTTATTGAGCTCCTCAGGGAATGTCCCCATCCTATTACTCGGATATGGTTACCTAAACTCAGTCTCAGGCGGTACTACACGAACTGCTGTTACCCAAGATGCGGATATGCGAGCACGTTACTTAGGCTCTCCACCATGGCAAGTCAAAGCAACAGTCAACCCGTGCAAACCCCTGAACCTTCGTTAGGGTTTGGACTCAATCAATATAACGAGATCTTGTATTCGCTGATGTCAGACAGATGAATACTTCTCACTGCGGTCCATCAATACGCCACGTCTGCGTACCAGCATGTCAAGTAACCAAGACAGACTACTTATTCCGACAGTGCCGCAGCCATTCGGACAGACGTATCCTCATACGCTGTCTTGGCTGTGATCAGGTTTATGTCTCACTAGGTCAAGTGATCATACTGTCTTCTGCGATCTACAACACGCCGTATGATCATCCCTATCGGTGAGACAAGAGGATACCATTGTTCATACATGTAAGATTGTTAACAGATAGGAGAAATAAACTGTTGTATACTCATTATAATAAATGCTTTCAGTATACAAAACCCATCAGTCCCAACCTCTAGGCTATATATCTAAAGGGCAGGAGAACAAGGTGTGTTTACTGAAGAAATCGATATATAGACAAGGCAGTGGGACATAAAATTTGACTCACACATGCGCTCTATTGGTTTTAGCAGGTCCAGCTTTGACAGTTGTGTTTATGTCAAACTTGGATCATCTTCAGGGCTCATCCACTTGCTATGGTATGTAGATGATATGTTGATGGAAGGGTGTTTAATGAAAGACATTGAAAAGGTCAGAAAGGATCTTTGGAGGGAGTTTGACATGAAGGATCTTGAAGAAGCAAGCAAGATCCTCGAGATGGATTTGGAAAAAGGCAGGTTAAATGGTAAGTTGAAGCTTGTTCAATCTTCCTATCTCACCAAAATTTTGAAGAAGTTTGAAATGGTACAGTCCATATCTCTAGCTATTCCCTTGGGGATGAATATCAAGCTATCTGAGTCACAAAGGCCCTCTAATATGAAGCTCAAGAATTGGAGAGGATACCTTATGCAAGCCTAGTGGGTTGCTTAATGTATCTAATGATTTGCTCTAGACCAGATATAGTTTATTCTGTTAGTGTAACTAGCGGATACATGTCACAGCGGGGAAAACCACATTGGTTAGCTCTCTTGGGGATACTAATTTATCTAAAAGGTACTTTGAATTTGGGTCTGGTGTTTGAGAAACAAATCAGCTCTGAGAAACACCCTCTTGAAGGGTTTGTTGATTCTGATTATGCTGCAAATTTGGATACAAGGAGATCACATTCTGGGTTTATATTCAAAATGTTTGGTAGTGCTATTGTTTGGAAATCGAGGTTGCAGTCTGTGGTAGCTCTCTCAATCACAAAAGCTGAATTTATGGAGTCACAGAAGCCATAAAGGAAGGAGTTTGATTGAAAGGAATCTTGAATGAACTTGGCATTAAACAAAAGCTTGTGGCTATTCAATGTGACACTCATAGAGCATTGTGTTTAGCAAAACATCACTTTGTTAGAGATATTGTGGATAAAGGGCTAGTTAAATTAGTGAAGGTTTACACAAATTACAATCCTGCTGATGCTTTGACTAAAGAAGTTCCTGTTGATAAATTTGTGTTCTGCCTGAAGCAGTTTGGTTTGTGCTGACTTGAGTAGTCAGCTTGTGAGTTATGTAGTGGAACTTTTCTGAAAGGAATGCACTAGAGTTGATCATTTGGGTTGGTGTGGAAGTGAAGATAGGAGCGAGATTTGTGAAGTATGTCTTCACTTCATCCGGTTTTATTCTAAGTATGGATGAGTTGTTTTTTGAGTTGAAACAACAGAAATCGCATTTTTGGAGCTTGCGATTCTGTTAGTTGTTCACTTGGATTGGGACATGTGTTGAGAGGTGAGTCGTTCGATTCAGAGAGAGAATATAGCCGTTGTAAATTGTTGTAACAATTTTTTCTTCTTCGTTCTTCCTCATCGGGGTTTCAGTTCAGAAAAGAGAGAGCTCGAGTAGAGTGAGAGAAGAGTAGATAGAGTATTTTCTGTTGTTTTTCAGTGTGAGAGTTCAGTTCGTGATTGTATCCAAATAAGATCAATAAAACTTGGTGTCACTTTCCGTGAATGTAATCGATTTGACGAACCACGTTAAATTTAGTGTGTTGAATTTTCTGTGTTCGATTTCAGTGTTTGTATTTTATTCTTGTGATCAGCTCTCGACAGACATTCATAACAACAATATTGAAGAAAATTGGTTTCATTCACATTTATTTTTTTTTAAGTTAAAATTTGATTATAAAGAAATGAGTTTCCAATGGATTGTGTAAAATTTCAAAATAATAATAAACTACATTTGTTTTCTATATAAATTTCGATTAAAAAAAATTAAGAATTCAATGTGGACATCATGTTAGCATCTACGTGGAAAAACCGTGTGATTCATCAATTATATTAACTAGTCAGGTGAGATAAAATTTCATGAAAAGAAAATAGTGGAAAGTGGGATAAAAAATCATGTAAAAAAAACTTAGGATATCCCTGAACTGAAAACTTATGGGCTAAATTCACATGTTTCTAAGAAGAAATGTACTAAAATCAATTCGTTTATATCGGGCCACTAAATTAAAGTCCAATCCGATCCATTCAGTAGAAACCAGCCCACTTCTAAACCTCAGCCCATTTGAAGCAAATGGGCTCTATATCTGATGATAACGTTTCTCCGTTTGGGGAATAGCCGCCGGTTAATACTCCTCCGCCACGCTGCCGTGCCGGCGCCGGTTGTTGTAGAAGCCGTTTCGTTTCCTGCTATAGTTGTAATAATATTGGCTGCGATTTTCCTTCCTTGCTAATGTTCGATCGTCATGGCTAGTAATTACTTTCGCAATCCTTTGTTTTCGCGCTCATGTCCTCTCCACTATCCCTCAAAACCCAGAATCCTAGTTCCAGTTTTGTGCAGTTCGGGTGAAAACCCAGAAATCGAAGAGAATAAAGAACCGAAATCGAAGAAAACTTCGTGGGAATTAGTCAACTACTCAATAACACTGACTGTGATCTCCGCTTCACTTCCGCAACCCGCTGTAGCAGCGCCCAAAGTCTCGGAAAAGAAGCGATTGGGGAAAAAAACAGAGTCCTTGAGCCCAGAGGAATTGGAAAAATGGACGAAGGGGCTTCCTGTGGTGTCCCAGAGGCTTCCTTACAGTGAAGTTTTGGACTTGAAGAGAGAGAATAGGCTTAGGCATATTATTAAGGAGCCGAACGCGGCGTTGCGGCAGCGACCGGAGGTAGTTTTGGTTGTTTTGGAGGATAATGAGGTGGTTAGGACAGTGTTGCCTTCAGATAAGAGTGATTCTAAGTTTTGGAGGGAATGGGATGAGCTGAAGATCGATAGTAACTGTATGAATGCGTATAGCCCGTCTATGAAGAAGCCTGATATTCCAGAACCTTATCTTGGGTTTTTGTCGAAAATCCCGGTATTGATATTTTCATTGGTGAAGCAGAAGCCTCAGTCGAAGAAGGCATTGGAGCTGAAGAGGATAAGGGAGGAGTTTAAGAGGAGAAAAAATGAGGAATTGGCCAAGATGAGGGAAGAGAGTGAGATGATGGAGAAGGCAATGAAGATGCAGAAGAAGATGGAGGAGAGGGAAAAGCGGAGGCAGATGAAAAAAATAAAGTACGAGGAATCATTGCGGCAAGCTCGTGAGAGCTCAGAAGACATGGCTATGATATGGGATAGATTAGCGAGTGATTCCAATGTGGCTACAGCACTTGGTTTTGTTTTCTTTTATATATTTTATCGCACTGTTGTTCTTAACTATAGAAAGCAGAAGAAAGATTATGAGGATAGGTTGAAGATAGAAAGGGCCGAGGCTGAGGAGAAGAAAAAGATAAGGGAGTTGGAAAAGGAAATGGCGGGAATTGAGGAAGTTGATGACGAGGAAGGAGGAGTGAAGGGGGAAGAAGATAACCCTTACTCGAAAATGGCAAAACAATTTATGAGGTCCGGTGCTCGTGTTAGGCGGGCGCAGAATAAGAGACTTCCACAGTATTTGGAAAGAGGAGTGGATGTTAAGTTTACAGATGTTGCAGGGCTTGGGAAAATCCGAATTGAGCTTGAAGAGATTGTGAAATTCTTTACTCAGGGGGACATGTATCGTAGGCGTGGAGTCAAAATACCAGGTCAAATTATTTGCAATTAACAAAACTATTTGTTCTACTTTGTTTCCGATGGGGGGAAAAATCTACTACATACATGTGAAATTTATGGAATGTGGTCTAGTTGGGAAACCTTTGTGTTCTAGGACTCTGCTATGCCTTCATAAGATCATTTGGTGATGAATTTCTTATTTTTAATAAGCATTCATGGCTGTTGTGTGAGATTCAATTTGCAATAGTTATCTTTGCTTTATCATGGAATTTCATCACTATTGCAATGCAATTTCAATGGGCTCATTACACAGTTTCCTCGAGCCACTAATGCTACCAGTAATTTATAATGTATCAAGTACATAGTGGAAGATTATGAATAACATAAGCAAAATGCTGATTTATCTCTAAGAGTTAAGTAATGTATTATATGCTAGTGCTGTTTTGACTTGTTTGGACATGATATAAATTGGTTCATGGCTTTCCGAGGAGGCCATAATGAGTTTCTCTAAGTATATTGTATAGCACTTCTATTTTCCATGTTTATTCAGTAAAGAGGATTGATAGTTTGAATTTGTGACATGCCCATCAGATCGTAGTGGACATACAAATTAATTGTGTTGTTTCCTGCAGCTAAGAAAAAAAAATCACTAATTGTCTTTGTGCTACATCATTTCTACTAATCTCTCTCTTGATGAGGTTTCTTTGTTGCCACTCGAAAGGACGGATCTTGGGATAGCAGATCCTGAAACTTCAACCTATCATTGATGCTTTTAAAACTTTTTGCAATTCGTCAGATTTAAAAAGTAACTAGGTGTTGCATTTTGCTAAATGATATATGGTCTGTGATTCAATATGGTTGAGGAAGTATACGAAAGCTTCCAACATTAGCAAATAAAAAAAGTTGCTATTTTAATTGCATGATTGTTGCATTGTGCTATTTTTTTCTCAATTATTCTAGTATATATGTATATGTATGTTGCCTAATGTTGGGTTGGAATACATCAGGCGGTATACTTCTTTGTGGGCCCCCGGGAGTGGGGAAGACATTATTAGCAAAAGCTGTTGCTGGTGAGGCAGGCGTAAACTTCTTCTCCATCTCTGCTTCTCAGTTTGTTGAGATATATGTGGGAGTTGGTGCTTCTCGTGTTCGAGCACTCTACCAAGAAGCAAAGGATAATGTAAAATTTCTCTCTCTTTAAAATTTAATTTATTTTATTATGATGATTGTTGGGCCTCTTCGCATCAAACAAATAGGATCATTTTGCACTATGCTGAGTAATGTTAGTCTTTACTTGATTGCTTAATAATTCTAATATTTGTTCCTTCATTTTATGAAAAGTTGTTGTCATAAGAAAATTTGCATTGTTGTTTTCTTACTTTCATAGAGCTGTATTTTGAAAAAAGTAAGTGAGACATGCTTTTTTGCAGGCTCCATCTGTTGTTTTCATTGATGAGCTGGATGCTGTTGGAAGAGCACGTGGTTTGATTAAGGGGTCTGGTGGGCAAGAGCGTGATGCTACTTTAAATCAGGTTTCTTGCACATATTGCATTATTCATAGTTGTGACATGATAAAGGTCCAATTCCATGCTAATATGAAACATCATATCAATCCTCCAGCTTCTTGTGTGCCTGGATGGGTTCGAAGGCAAAGGAGAAGTCATTACTATTGCTTCTACAAATAGGCCAGACATTTTAGATCCAGCACTTGTGAGACCAGGGAGGTTTGATCGAAAAATAAACATTCCCAAGCCTGGACTGAAAGGCCGCATTGAAATTTTGAAGGTGTGGTTTGTTGTCATGGATGGATTCTTTACGTATGCTTGATATCTACTTGTGCTACCTCTATCCTGAGCTTGCTTGTTTGGGTATCACAGTTGCTAAGATTTGCTAGGTCATAATTCATTATGCTAACTGGATACTATATAGTGTAGTCAATCGAGGCTACCTTCAGTTGTTTTATGTGGCCATTGTTTGGTGTCAGGTTCATGCTAGGAAGAAACCAATGGCCCCTGATGTGGATTATTTGGCTGTTGCCACTATGACTGATGGAATGGTTGGTGCTGAGCTGGCCAACATCATTGAGGTTGCTGCTATCAACATGCTGCGTGATGGAAGAACTGAGGTATTTCACTTCAAAAACTTCAATGGCAGCTTGTTTGTTTCTGGGTCACTATCAATATTTACGATCTCTTTCTTATCATATTTGTGATATAAATTAAAAGAATATGCATGACTATAAATATGACATTGACTTGAAAGAGTGGGGTTAATGTCCTGTTTACCTGGAATTGGTGGCTTGGGGCCATTTGAGAATCAGAAGTTTCTGTTAAGTTGGGCCATTTTTTTGAACTTCCTATGTGATCGAGCTTTTAAGAGGTAAACTCGATATCTGCAGTGTATTGTTTGCAAAAACTGTTTCTCTTCATTGCGGAATCCTTGCTTTGGCAGTTACTTTTAATTGAATCGTAACTTGAATCCTGATACTCGCTAGCATTGTAAACCTCCCTGTTCATCATTAGAAGAGACCTAGTGGATTTGTGATACTCAGGCATGATGTTGTGGTGTTACTAGTAAACTCTTTGGCTTTCAGGAATATTAACTGCATGACAAAAGCAATGCTTGTGCAGCTATAGAAATTAAATATAAGCTTCTTATCTCAATCTTATGGTTTTAGAAAAGCAATTGTGTGGAGCACTTAATTTCATCCTTCTTCTGAAAACTGATTGGATTATGTTATTTGTGAATATGCCTGACTTGTTATTTGTGCTTTTCACAATTGATGGTTCCATAATTGCAAATTTAATGCGCCTGTGACAGATTACTACTGATGATTTATTACAAGCTGCACAAATAGAAGAAAGAGGAATGCTAGATAAAAGAGAGAGAAGCCCTGGGGTTTGGAAGCAAGTAGCTATTAATGAAGCTGCAATGGCTGTTGTTGCTGTCAACTTCCCGGATCTTAGAAATATTGAGTTTGTATGTTCTGAACTTTTCAATTTCAGTTGCTTGTTTATGCTGACTTCTATCTTACTAAAAGTATTGTCATTTTTTTCATCCTTTGCGGCGTTGTTGATGCTAATATGCCAGGTTCTTGCTTTCTTGAAAATAAAAAAAAGAAGTTATGAAAGTTCCGTTAATCGAGTGTTTCTTAAACTATTCACTGCAAATATTTCTGTCTCATTTTATTATGATAAGCCATCTGACAGCATGGGTTTTGCCGAGGCGTCTAACTAGAAAATGGGAAAAAGTGATAGCATGTCTGAAGTACCCTGGATTTTAACCATGCTAATTGGGTTTTATCAATAGGTGCCTCTACACTTATGTCCTTTTCAAACCTGTTTGGTTAATTATTCAACATCGCTAGCTCCTTTGCAGTTTTGGTTTCAGGATGAATGTATGAGCCATAAAAACTCTTCCAAGTGTTAGATACCTTGTGAATAATGAGAGAATAATTCTACAAGTGGGTCTTGATGTGTATATGAAGTCTCAAGTATGGGCCAATATGCATGGGCCTTGACACATAGATGCAAGATGTCATCTCCCATGCTTGTAACTGTTGACATGCGAGCTTTGACCTTAAGCAATTTTACCAGGATTTATCATGCCATTTTCTCTTTCTTAATTAAATTAAGTATAGTAGAACTGTAGAACCAAGTTAAACCTTCGATATAAGAGACAATAAGCTGGCTGGTTCTATGTGTACTGCTGGTTTTATTTATCACATCAGCATTCTATTGCCCAATTTACATTTTACAATTTGATTGTCTGCTGTAGTCAACATTTGATGTTCAAGCATTTTGCTGTTTTACTGCATCATTGGTGTAAGATGAGTTGACAGGGGGCCTCTCAAGCCATGCAGAAAGCTTGCACTCCATATAGCCTTTTTGACTTCTGATTTTTCTGTTCTTGTCAGTTGACAATTTCTCCAAGAGCTGGAAGAGATTTGGGTTATGTACGCCTGAAAATGGACCACATTAAATTTAAGGAAGGAATGTTGAGGTAAACTCTGGTTCACCTTGTTAATGTATCAACTGTACATTATTTGATAATCCTATTTTAGGATAAAAGTTGGATAATACGTGGCTTAAAACATGCATATCTTCCATTAGTTCTGCATAGCCAAGAGGAATGTGAAATCTGTCTTTTTAGTAGATTATCATTTTTCTCAACATTCTTGCAATCTGTTGCACGATTTCCTATTTCTATGTATACATGTATCTGCTTCACTGTCATTAAATTTGTTTCAGCCGGCAATCTCTCTTGGATCACATAACTGTCCAACTTGCACCTCGTGCAGCTGATGAGCTCTGGTATGGGGAAGATCAGGTATCAAGCATTATCTTTATTACAGTTTTTCTTGAAAATGTGCAGTATGTAGTGTATTGCTAGTTTTACTTGCTGCTGTCTTAACTGACATGCTTAAAGAACCAATAAAGATATTCTATCATGTTAATTGCCTCGAGCATTGAAATAGACTTTTATTATAAGGTGAATGGTGTTGGGAGTATAATGATCCATGTTCATGTCACTAGATCCTTCAAGTTTGTCATTGAATAAATACTTGAATATTAACATCACATCGTCGAATGTACTAATTAACCAAGTGTTGTCCCCATTGTGTAATGTTATCCATTTAGCCACCTGGGACTGGGAGTACTCATTACCCCGTATGAGATTGCATACTGTTCCAAGCATCCCCTTGGGCGCCACAAGCTTTCGTTTGAGTTTCCAAAGGGCAAATTGACTGTTCATGTATCTGTTGGCTTTTTGAAACAATATAGGAAGTAGATACCACTTGACAAATTTCACGATTCTCTTCTCAATTCTTCAGAATAGAAGTTAAAATATATGATTTCATTCTTTATAACCTGGTCTGGTATATTTATTGTCTGATAATTCCGAATATCTGTAATATGGTGCTTTGTATTTATTTTCTCAGTTGAGTACTATCTGGGCGGAGACAGCAGATAACGCTAGATCTGCTGCTCGGACCTTAGTCCTTGGTGGCCTTTCCGGGAAGCATTACGGCTTGAACAATTTCTGGACTGAAGACAGGATCGATGTAACTTTTCTTCCATACCATCCAAATTTTCTTGATTCTTAGTTTTCAACTCAATATTTGTTTGTCTCTGCCTCACTCTTTACATGTGATGGTGATTATCAGGAAATTGATTCGGAGGCAATGCGAATCCTTGACGTTTGTTACGAGCGTGCAAAAATGGTAAGGATAGTAGGAAGTTGTAGCAATGTAGTAAGATTATAATAATGGTTGGATATGATGCAGATTCTGGAGCAAAACCGGAGACTACTGGATGCTGTTGTTGAGGGGCTTGTGGAGAAGAAGAGTTTAACGAAGCAAGAGTTCTTCAACTTAGTTGAGTTGCATGGATCTCTCCTAACTCTGCCTCCTACCATCCTTCATATCAGAGACCAATATCTTGTCACTCAAACATGATTCTCAATTCAATCATTCCTTTCCTCTTCTCCACATCCAACTCTTGTCAACCGGAAAAGATAATGTAATTATCTCCACACCTTTTAACTTGCTTCTATTCTTTTATTTAACTATATCTATTTCAACTCTCAATTATATATATTAGAGATAAAAGTTTTGAGCAAAAATAAATTGGATTTTTTCAAATTATTTTAATCAATCATGCGGGAGCATCAATGTTTTATGAGTGAGCCTTTTGCAAGATGTGTACTAGCAGAAGATGGTATTTTGTAGGGGTGGCAATTCGTGCGGATCAGATACTTATCGTGTCAATCCGTTATCGATCTGGTCCGTTAAGGTCAAATTCGTATCCGATCCGTTAAGAAAAATTAAATCCGTATCCGTATCCGATCCGTTAAGCTCAAATCCGTTTCCGTACGAATCCGATCCGATAAGAATCCAAATCGGATTAATTCAACAAGAATCCATTTCAATAAATACAATTATAATCCAATAAAAATTTGATAAGATAATACAAAATATTCATGTTTGATTGTTCAAATAATGTGTTTGATAAATAAATAAAACTGTAACTTCATTTGAAACTAAAATCCTCAATCAAATATCCGAACATACATAGATAAATCTTAAATTCCAATTCTAGTGGTCAAACATGCTCATTTCTAAATACTGACCAATTTTTCACCTTAGTCGTCAATACTCCACTTACAATTTTGTGGGAGAAAAATATTAATTAAAACTTTAAGATTTATAACAAATAAAATAAATTATAATAAATAGTTTTAATCTATCATGGTGAAATTGAAAGAGTTGAGACAATGAATGAGAATCTACAATACTTTCATCAACATTACCTTTTAGTTAATTTGTTGATACAACTTAATTGAAAACTTGAAGTTGAGAAAAAAAGAAAGTTATTAAATTTTGATAGTAGAAGAAAATAAATATTAAAAAATATAATTAATAGATAAATAAATACTCCCTCCGTCCCGGTGAAGTAGTCCATTTTCTTTTCGGCACGGGAATTAAGGGTTGTGAGTGTAGTGGAATTAATATTTTATTGGTGAGTGTGAAAAAGGTTGTCATTTTAGGAAAATGGGACTATTCTATGGGATAAACAAAAAAGGAAAGTGGGATTACTTCAATGGGACGGAGGGAGTACATTTTTTGGTGGTGAATTAATAAAATGAGACACGAACAATGAAGAACCAAGAGATTTGAGTTCTTTTAAAGAACTTTAAATCTATATTAATATATCAAAATTAATTAATTAATTATTATATTTAAAAAATAAATAATTTTTATTAATTTATTCACGGATATCCGTATCCGATCCCAATCCGATCCGTTTAATGAATTATCCGATCCGATTCGTATCCAATCCAAATCCGATCCGAAATTTTCGTGTTCTTATCGTGTCGATCCGATAAGGATCCATATCCGATAAGCCTCAATCCGTATCCGTTATTATCGTGCGAATTCGTGTCGGATTATCTGATCGGATAAAAAATTGTCACCCCTAGTATTTTGAACGAAAATTAAATGATGTATTTTATAAATATATTATTTATTATGTTGAAATATATTATTTACATTTTGGAATGCATATAATGTAAAATGCATTTTGTTAGGAATATCTCAAAAAAAAAATATTGTATCCCATAAACTTTTGGAGTGGGATTTATTAATACCCACTTTCAGCTATATGTATTACAAAAATACCCAAAACATTATATTGCTTCAGGAAATACCCACTGCACAAATCTGACAAATTTCAGAGGTAAAATTTCGTTATTTGCACAAAAAAATATGGTGATGGAGACATGTTGATAAAAAAAAATATAAGTGTCGGTCAATTATTTATATTTTACATCGGATCCGACCAACAATTCATAAAAAAATAAATAAACATTTAAATAAATAAAAAAATTCTGGGTCGGCGCCACGTCAGGTCGGTGTCGTTAATTAAGGAACCGACCACGGCACCGACTGACGTGGCAATATTATAAAAAACTAATATTTAGCCACGTCAGTCGGCTTCGATTCCACGTTGGTCGACGTCCGGGGTCCCGACTGACGTGGCAAAGAGCCACGTTGGTCGTTGTCGAGGTCGGTGTCCTTTAAATGGCACCGACCCGGCACCGACCTGGTCCCTTTCAAAAAAAAAAATACAAAACGGGCAAAATCGAGATTTCTTGGCATTCTCCTTCAGACGTCGACCTCCTCACAGCGACAGCCAAAAAAAAAAGCTCCAGTCGGCGTCAAGAATCGACCAAAACTCGAACAAATATCCGCAACAAATGGCCGCCCATAATGAGGTAATTATATTCAACCATTTTCATCCATTGTTTACCGATTATTCTTGGTATTTTTCTCTAATTATTGAGTTGTTGAACCCTCAAAAAGTATGTAAAATTTTGTGTAAATTTTATGGATTAGTTTGAATTGTGTTGAGCAATGTGTTATTAGATTTAGTTTGATTGATTAATTTAGGTACCCAAACACAATTGATGGTGTATGCTTGGCAAAATTAGGTTAAATTCAAATTGGGGAAAATAAAAAATTAGGGCTAAAATTAGTATATAAATTAATTTTAAATTAATATTTTTATGTGAATTAGGTTCTATTAGGTGCTTATTATATTTTTATTTAGGTTCTTTTAGATGCTTATTTGATTTTAATTAAATTAATTATGTCATGGATGTTTATTCTTGTATAATTTGGTCTTATTAAATTAATTTATTGTAGATGCTTGATTAGGTTGAATTCGCTCAAATTAATTCATTTTATATTTTTATTAAATTAATTATGTTGTGGATGCTTATTTAGGTATATATAGCTTTTATTAATTTAATTTATCGTAAAGTAGTTGTAACGGAAACCGTTACACCGTGGTGTGAAACACCTAATTAAGTAATGCGTGTGATATGAGAGTATTATTGTATAACACAGGAGAATTCCGTGAACCACGATGGATAACCATAGTTATATTTAAATTAATGGTAACGGAAACCGTTACACCGTGGTGTAAAACACCAATTTAACTATTGCGTGTGACATGAGAGTATTATTGTATAACACGGTAGAATAACGTGAACTAATTAATCATATGTTGAAATATTTTTAATATCGATAATGTTGAATTAAAATCTTTGGAGTACTTGTTATTAATAATATGTTGAATAATATGTGTAGGTTGAGTGGATTAGGCCTCCTTTCCGTGGTTTAACCACGAAGGTGACGTTATCCACGAAGACCACAGTACTGAAGGGGATTGCATCGACCTTAAAGTCATTGGGGGGGGGGGAATCCTTGGTTAATCAGTTTAGGGAAGGACCCTTTGGTTCTCTTTTAGTTTGGGAAAATAATGGTCCTAGTGCTTCCGCTCCTTTAGTAGAGCTCTTAAGTTACCAAATTAAGAGTGATGATGATGATGATAATACAATGTTATTCTTGGTTGGTGGGAGAGTGATTCGTTTTGGGGTGCCTGAGTTTGCACTGGTTACTGGTTTGGGTTTTGGGGCCTCGTCCTTTGATCCTTGTTCTGATTATCATGATGTTCATTCTAGATCTTCTGTTTTTAGAAATTTCTGTGAAAATAAGCAACTGACAGCAAATGATCTGTTTAAGAAGTTTAAGGAGTGTACTGTACATCGTGAGGATCAATTGCTTTACTTGAGGGTCGCCAACATATTAGCTTGTTGGTGTTTTGTGTTGGGGTACCATGATAGGCGGTTAGTTGAGGGGTGGTTATATGTCCTAGTGGAGGATTTGGGTCGCTGGAATGCTTTCCCGTGGGGGACTTATTCCTACCAGGGTTTACTACATTACATTTCAGCTATGCCTAGGACTAGAGACCGAGATGGCCTGAGCACGATGAGTATTCATGGGCCTATTTGGGCATTACAGGTATTATAGTAATTTAAAAAGCATGGCTTATAAATTATGATATAGATATTGTAGAGTTAACACTAATGTGTCTGTAGGTATGAGCCTACGAGGCCATTCCGGAGTTGGGACGAGCATGTTGCAACCTCGTGAATCCTGAGGCGCTTCCACGGTTTGCTAAGTGGAAGTTTGTGAAAGCAAATGCAGACAAGTGGGGATCGTGGGTTGCTTTCTTTGCCAGAGATGAGGTATTATACAAATTTGTTGTCTTGTCACAATATTTTAATTTTCTAATGATATTTCTTTAAATTGCAGATTAATGCTTACTCGATCTTACCTGCTTCAACTGATGAGGAAAATAAGGGCTATTACCAGTCTGCACTCATGCAACAGCCATTAGGTGTCAAATGAAGGCATCCCGACGTAGCTGTGCCTTCGAAGACACAGAGTGGTGAGAGAGTGCATATAGGGGGTAGAGATCATCATGAGAGGAGTGGGGGTATAGGAGATGAGGGGCACCGTGAGAGTGGTAGTCCATCTCATGATGCGGCGGGGGAGGCCTCATCTAGTAGAGGTACTAGGATGAGACGAAGCCGATCTAGCAGCATGGGTAGGTTGATCAAGGATGCTGTGGATGAGATTAAGACTTTTGTATCCGATCTCATTCATTCATCTAGATGTGCCCACGACACTGATGCTCAGGGTTTGAGAGCGACGGCATTTGGGGGGCACAGGAGTCCCCATCGCTCGTCTGCTAGGCATAGTCGTTCTCGACAGTCCGGTGCGAGACGCAGCCAGTCTCCACATATAGAGCATCTGGCGGAGAATGAGAACCCGGTGGAGACTGAGCACCCAGTGGAGACTGAGTCGCGGCACGATGATCAGGTGACATACTTTACTAAACTTTAATGATAAATATTAATTAATGTTTAACATGCGTATTCTATATCACTTACCGCATTTGAGATGCTAATGTGCTGGTCGGATACGATGAGTGCATCGGAGGTCAATTGGAAAGAATTCCGTAGACGAGCCATAAACCATCTCCAACTCTCGTCATTCTCGATCGGACCGACACCAATAGCTAGAGGGAACACATTTTCGTTGCCATCTTTCGTAACAGCAACAAACATAATGCCTTTGTTTCTCCCCTTTAGATGCGTGCCATCGACAACGATCACTGGTCTTAATAAATTGCACTGGTAGGCACTTCGAGAAACACCTAGGGCTACAAAGCAATGTTTAAATGTTCCATCTGCTTCAAGATCAAGAGATGTTACCGTGCCTGGATTGTATTGCTCCAGCACTTCAAGGTATTGTGGCAGCTTTTCAAACGATTCGGCTATACTGCCGTACAGAAGTGAAATAGCAGCATTACGAGCACGCAAAGCAATACCGTAAGTTGTTTGAATTCCAAATGATCGCTGCAGCTCGGCCATAATCTCTCGGGGCTTACTTATTGCCCCGTAACGACGCATCCTTCTTGCAAAATATGCAGCTGCAGCCTTCGACCGGATAGATCTGGAACCGACTCCCGCAAGATTGATCTGACAATTATGATTTGGTTCAAATTTGCGCACAATCCAGCACTTACTCCTGCATCTTGCACGTATTACAAATGAGCAATTCGTCGATCTCTTGCAAACATACTCAACGCGTTCATGATCGGAGCGCCGTACTTTAAACTCCTGCCGATTCTCCATATGCCACAGTGCCACAGCAATGAACAATTCATCTTTACTCCAATACAAGGAGTTCAACAAAATTCTGTCTCTAGTATAGCCGAAACATCTTTCACAGCAGCCGAATGGGAAGTCTCGCCTTCCCTAATTGGAAGCAACCAATTATTTAATTCAGCATCCACTTGGCATTCTTCTGGCAGAGGATGTGTCGGCATAAGATTTGAGATAAAAGCGGACATACCGCCAGCATTCCGGATCCAGGCTGAGAATTCAGCAACAGTACAATTAAGACGAAAATTACTATCGTCTCTGAAAGACTCATCATCCGAATCAGATGACTCCTCATCCAGATTTGCTTCATCATCATCATCGAGTTCCACATGGCCACCACCAATTTCAGTTGGAACTTCTTGGGTTACAACAGGATCCACATGCTCCTCCTCTTCCTCGTTTTCTTCAACAGGAGCCTCTTCATTTAGGTCGGGAACTTGTGAGCCACTACCGCTTGCACTTTGATCAACAAAAGTATTAAAGAGACCATGACCATAAGAATCGAAATTGGTGTTCGGAGATGCACCAAAATACATCGAAGACCCAAATCTTTGAAGGTCATCAGCCGTTGGACTAAAATACTGGTTCGGTGGTGGACTCATTGAAGATAAAAATGGTCTGTAGGGTGAGGGCTGTCGCTGTGAAGTCCCAACACCAGCAGCACCCTTCATAATAACAAAAATATTGGGCTCCGAATATAGAGCACAAAGCCGCTGCAACTCCAAATCAGTCGTCAACAAAGATTTCACAATTCTTCCGCTGCGGCTTTGAGACGTATAATACAAATTATACTCACCAAATATATATTCAGCATCAAAAATCTGTTGAATGTTGCTTCTCAAATAATTTACGGACATATTGGTGGATGGAACGTAAATCAATCGTTCTTGTCCACCAATATAGTTGCACGAATCATCCAATTGACCATTGTAGTGAACAAAAATTGAACACCAATTCTCCATCTTCACGAAGATATAAACTGAAAGAATTGAAAATGAGTAGAAAGAATACCTTAAAAATGGAGAAAAAAAATGTAGAAGACCGTGTATTTTTCTTTGAATTTGAGTGTAAGAGTGAAGAGCACCGATTTATAATTTGATCTCAATTATGAGTACAGCTACACACCTCTGAATTTTCAAGCAGAACCGCTCCTTTTAACCACTCATATTTTCGTACATTCACGTGCATGCACAAATAGTAATAATTTTGAAATTAAAAAAAAAAAAAATAGGGTCGGTGTCGAAGTCGGTGCCTTTACAATGGCACCGACCTCGGCACCGACCAAAAGTAAATAATTAAAAAAAAAAATTTACCGACAGTCGGTGTCGAGTTCGACGCCAAACTCGACACCGACCTCGCCACCGACTGTAAGAAATATTTTTTTTTTAGTTCCGGTCTTATTCTTTTGGTCAATACCATATTTTCTAAATTTAATATTAACTTTATTCATTTAAAAAATAATATAATACACGCCTGATTCGATATTTGCTAATGATTTGATCATCATTAACTAATTATCTTCTCGATTTCATGCAAAAACGAACTCTGTTTGTGACAGTGGGTATTTCTTGAAGATGTTTAATGTTTTGGGTATATTTGTAATGCATTTCGTGGGAAAGGTTATTTAAAATATTTTCCTCTAAACTTTTCCCATCATTTAAAATTTCAAGTTTATTTTAATTTTTAACAATCTTATACATCCTATTGAGTTTGTTGGATGTAAATTTTAAAATGTTTTATTTTTATCATGTACTAGCATAGAAATTATATACTATTAAACTTAGATTAAAGTCAATATTTTTCAAAGAATTCTATAAATTAATGCTAAGTGTTTCAAGAGTTTAGTCCCGGATTTGATTTTTAATATTAAGTTAGTTTTAATTTTTAAAATTTGTTTTCTATTTTTGAAATTTATATTTAATTTTTAATCCTTTCGGCCCGGGTCAACCTGGTGGTTCAAGAACCGGAGCGGGACAAGAGATTTTGTAATATTCTGGTTTCTAGCACGACACTTAACCACCAATAACCGCCGTGCTCCACCACCTCTCTCTCCCAATTCAGAAACCCCTCTCCATTCCCAACTACAACTATAATTACACCCCGCCTTTACCCACAAACTCTCTGCATTTTTATTGCAAGAATCGATCAGTAGCACGCACTGAACAGTTTCTTCAATTATGGGCTTCTGCTATGCAATTCTCTTCTTACTCATCGTAACTAGTTCTGCTCCGCCGTCCATCACGGCGGAGGAGTTCAAGGTCGGCGGTGATGAGGGTTGGCGACTGCCCGCCGCCATTGAAACTGACATGTACGCAAAATGGGCTGAATCCATGAGATTCCACGTCGGAGATTCTCTACGTAAGTTTTCAAAAATATCTGATGCATGCAATCGTTACTACATTATCATCAACTTCTTACTAGATTTCATTTTCTTTGAGGAAAGGCTTCGTGTACAAGAATGATTCAGTTATGGTGGTGGAGAAATACGGATACTACCACTGCAACTCAACCCACCCCACCTCCGTGTTCAAGGATGGGAACTCGGTGATCCATCTGGAGCGATCCGGACCCGCATATTTCGTGAGTGGCGACCCGGATCACTGCAAGAACGGCCAAAGGCTGATGGTGGAGGTGGTCCCGCTGCACCCGATTCCTCGATCGCCGCCGCAGCCGACGGACTCCGCCCCTGCACCATCGCCGTCTGCCGCGGCAGAATGTTTCTCGGTTGTTCCTCCTCTGCTCATGTTCTACCTACTTGTTATTGCTGCCTCCATTCATATTTAAGTTATGTAGCAACTGTTGTACTCTGTGTTGAAAAGTTAGTACATCTGTTTCTTTCTATTCCCCAAATCTTCATGTTTCTATAAGATTTTTTTAATGGAATGGAATCATGGATCAGTCTCGGACAGTAATTTATCGAAAAATCAAAAGGTAGTTGTCTGACTAAAGCTATCATCATCTGTTGAAAGAATCTGGGATCCTTCTATCTCCGATGAAGAATCTTGCGTCAATTTTGCATTTGCAGTTTGTCCCATTTCAGCAAACCTGAGACTCTCCAATTCCAAGCCCACTTCCTTCATATTCGGCCGTTTCTTGCCGTTCAAATTCAGACATCTCTCTGCAAGCTTTGCCACTGCAACGACAGATTCCCTCTCACCTTCTCCCCACATTTCATTGTCTACTATCGACTCGAGTTCATTGTCGCTCATTGATGCCAAGAAACACATAACTAAGCTTTTTCGCTCCTCTTCTGCATCCGGACACGATATTATCGGCTTCAACCCGGTTAGTAGCTCAACCAAAACCACGCCAAAACTATAAACATCGCTCTTCTCCGTGAACTGGTTGGACCGGAAGTATTGAGGATCAATGTATCCAAAAGTCCCATTCACGTCGGTAGTTAAGTGAGTTCTACCCACAGGCACGGATCTCGAAGTCCCAAAATCCGAAACCTTGGCCACATACTTGTCATCCAAAAGTATGTTACTCGACTTGATGTCTCTATGAAAGATGGGTAGTGAGGTGGCGGAGTGCAAGTAGGTAAGCGCTCCTGCCACGTCGGTCGCAATCTTCAGTCGCACGCTCCACGAGAAAGGGAAGCGATCAGTGCTCTTATCATCATGAATGAGATGATAGAGGGTACCATTAGGCACGTACTCATAGACGAGGAGAGGTACTTTTGTCCCAATAATTTGACCACATTCCTATGATTGATCCGCGACAGTAAGGCAACCTCATTAATGAACTGCTCCACGACATGCTTGGATTTGTGATCATCTACTGATAGCCACGATTTGGCCGTCGGACAACATTCCTTTGTAGACTGTGCCTTGACCTCCTCGACCGAGGATGCGACTCTCGTTGAATTTGTCGGTGAAAACTCGTATGTTTCCAAGAATACCTTGGTTAACTGAAGTTTGTTGCTTCAATAAGAGACCACCATTTTGTTTGAAGAATTTCTGCCGACGCTTTGTGTTCTTCCTCTTCCGAAAAAACTTGGTGAATCCCAAGGAGATTGATAACAACTTTGTGAAACCCAACCCAGATATCAGACCTGTAATAAATCAGTCACCAAATTAATTTTGCAAATGAGATAAAAATAGCAGGCCGGCTTCCAACCATGCATATCTATATAAATATATATATTATTATCACCACAATTTAAAAACGTTGTATTTACTAGTCTGGACAACAACTTATAAACAAAACAAAAACAAAGTTGAACAATTCTAGTTCTACTTGCAAGAGGATAGTTATTAATTGAAAAGAAAGACTGAAACGACTAGTACATGAACTTTTTAATAGATATAGCTTTCTATATTTAATGTCTTAGATAGTTTTAATTTGTCGGATTCTAGTTCAAAATCGATTCAACTTGTGAATGAGAAATACAAATACCTGTTGTTCTTTTTCTTTAATAATAATATATTAATTTAAACATATAACTACTCGTACATCCAGATATCACCCGAAAATTGGAACCCATGATGTTTCCTGAAATGTTTTAATAACTGTATCCCTTGGAGCATCTGCATCCATACCCACCAACTCGCATCTCTGCATCTGTGATTTCCAATCCTCCAGTTTAGCAGCACGGCCCGATCTCTCGTCCATCCCAAGCTTCGATTCTGCGTAGGTGTAGTTATACAGCTCCGGCACCGCCTGGGACTTGAAGCTATCCTTCACCCCAACATAAGAGTAGCTGCAAGGATTACTATTATACTCCACGTTCTTCCACCGGTTCCACATTCTGGACATGCTGATGTTGAGAAACACAGTCCCTTTGGGCACCGGGATCTGACAGCACCCGTTGTACTTGTAGGAGAAAGTGTTGTTGTAGTCGCTCTGCGTGACTTGGCCTTGGGCACCGGAGTAACGGTGGTAAACGGAGCCTTCCAGCAGCGCAGCCCACCTGGGTGACGATGTTGGCGTCAGAGAGAGTGTAAGGGGATCCTGAGAAATCCATGGTGAGGTTGACGGGGATGTAGCGTCTTCTGGTGCAGCGCCTGGCGGAGATGGGGTTCCTGATTCGTATTGCTGTGTTGGGAGCATCAGCTTCAGGATGGGTCGGCCTTGGTTGGAAGATATTGAAGTGATGCAGTCGAGGGTGAAGGCCGAAAGGGTATGGGATTTTGTAGTGGCCGCATTTTCTGGGACAGTCTGCTTTGGGTTGTGTTGCGATGCCTTGCAATTTCTGCTCACTCTGATTGGCTGAGAAAAGACAATACATATACATATACAGAAGCAGAAGCAGCATAGAAATGCGCCATTTGTGTGTCTGAAATATCAATTTACAGAACCTAATTACCCTATATATAAACAATTCATACATGTTCTTCAATGATTTGGATTTACAGCAGAATTATATATTATTACGTATGAAAGCGCAACTATAATTTGAATAAGGAACAGGACTTATACTAGTTTCTGGTAATAATGAGTTTAGACTTTGACATGATAAGCACGTGGCTATGATCATATGAATTCGAGTAATGTTGGAGAGGAATCTAATTCAAAGAGAGACTTTATGTACTTCTCAATTCTAACTTTTCTATCACAAGCTGAAAACTAGTTGAAATAAACAAACATAACAGTTTTAGAATGGATCTTGACGGAGATTTTTTTTTTCATTGACCTCTCTCTCATCACAAACTGCTGAGAAAAAAAAAAAAAAAAAAAGAGATGAAAACTAAACTAAAATAAGTGATTAGCTCCAAGATTTCTCTGATTGCAGAAGTTCCATCATCAGGCTTTGTCAAACAAGATAGGGGATGTATCAGACGATGAGTTTGTCTGAAAATCAGAGGTTGTTGTCCAACTATAGTTTGTATCATCTGTTGAAAGAATCATGGATCCCACTCCATGAAATGAAGAAACTTGTGATAGTTTCATGGGAGCAGCTGATCCCATTTGAGCTATTCTTACACTCTCCAACTCCATGGCCACTTCTTTCATGTACGGCCTCTTCTTACCATTCAAATCCAGACATCTTTGTGCAAGCCTAGCAACTGCAAGCACCCCCTCCTTTTCATCTTGTGCTAACACTTGATTGTCAAGAATCAAATCGAGATTGTTCTCATCCATCGATGACAAAAAACGTGATACTAGACTTCTGCTGTCCTCTTCTTCTTTAGTGGAAGGCAGTATAGGCTTCAGCCCAGTTAAAAGCTCAACAAGAACAACCCCAAAACTATAAACATCGCTCTTATCCGTGAATTGGCTCGACCGGAAATATTCGGGATCAATATATCCAAAAGTTCCATTCACGTTGGTAGTTAGGTGAGTCTGATCCACAGCAAATGACTTTGAAGTCCCAAAATCTGAGACTTTTGCTACATATTTCTCGTCCAAAAGTATATTGCTCGTCTTGATGTCCCTGTGAAAGATAGGAAGTGAAGTTGCAGAGTGCAGATAGGCAAATGCTCCGGCTACATCGGATGCGATTTTCAATCTCATGTTCCATGAAAATGGAATCTCGGCAGTCTTATCATCGTGGATGTGATGAAAAAGGGTGCCGTTAGCCATGAATTCATAGACAAGAAGAGGAACTTTTGTCTCCAGACAGCATCCCAATAGCTTCACCACATTCCGATGATTGATCTGTGACAGTATCACAACCTCGTTAATGAACTGTTCCACGAGATGCTTGGTTTTGTGTTCATCCACCATTTGAGATTTCTTGATCGCCACAATTTGACCGTCAGACAACATGCCCTTGTAGACCGTCCCCTGCCCTCCACGGCCTAGTATTCGACTTGCATTGAACCTATCCGTGGCTTTTTCCAGCTCTTTAGCAGTGAAAATTCGCATTTTCCCAATGATGCCTGCCTTCACTGAAGTTTGCTGCTGTAATAAGAAGCCGCCATTTTGCTTGAAGAACTTGTGCTTCTGTCTGTTATTCTTCCTCTTCCTCACAAACTTGATCAACAAAAGGGATATGGATAACAACGTCACAAATCCCATTCCAGATATTAAACCTGTAATAAAATTACAAGAACACAGAAAAGATGAAAAAGTTTTCAAAAGTCGAAGCTGATCAAAGACTTTTCACTATCACTGTTCAAGAATCAGTCGTTCAACTTCCAAGAATATTCAAATTCAACTTCGAAATCAGTTGCAAAATTACCTATTGATAATTTGCTGAGCTTGACCCCCGAAATGGTGGCCGGAAAACAACCAGTGCTGCCATTACCATTGTAGCCTACCGGGCATTCACAGACATAGTCTCCTGGAGTATTGATGCAAATCCCCGTAGCGTGGCATGGATTGCTTCTGCACTCATCAATATCTATCCCAAAACAATCATATGCAAAACAAAAATGTTATAACTTCAAATTAAAAAATAAAAAAACTGATCAAGCAAGTTATAACTAACCTAGGCAACCAAGAGGGAGATAAGGATTGCCCTGATACCCTTTGGAGCACGCACACCTATATCCACCAACTCCAGCATCAGCATCAGCATCAGCATCAATGCAATCACTGTTCCTTTGGCAAGCAAAATCCGGCAAATTCAACGCCAGGCTACAATTTTCCGTTCCAATCCTCCAATCCAAGGCGACTGTCACACCTTGCAACCAATCCACTATAGTCATCGGTGGCTTGTAGAGATCAGAAACTGCCCCAAACGAGAAGCTGCCTTTCTCCCCAATGAAAGAATAGCTGCAAGGCTGAACTTGCTGATTCCTCCACCGATCTTCTAAACCAGTGATTGAAGAGTTGAAAAATACAGTGCCCTTAGGCACCGGAATCTGGCAACACCCGTTTCCAGGGCAAGAACCATTCAAGGAAAGGTCACCATTAGAGCAGAAGGAAACACAGCCACTAGCAAAGTTATTCTGGGTCAGGTTTGGAGCAGCGTACTGACTGGAAAAGCCTTCGAACACGGCCAGGTCAGAGCAACCGACCTGCGTCAGCGTGTTGGCGTCAGACAGCGTGTACGGAGTTGCTGAGAAATCGAGAGTTAAGTTGGAGCTACTTGTGTTGTTGCCATAGCATCTGCTGGCGAAGAAAGGGTTCTTGATTCTTATCTGGGATTGAGAGATGTCGGTGAGATGGTAGTCGTCGCGGGTGGAGAGCAGCATGTATGGAGGATCCACGGAGGCGTCGCAGTAGACGTCAAACCATGGGCTCATGGAACAGTTGGAGCCTATTCCGATGCCGAAAGGATATGGAACTGTCAGGTTTCCGCACTTTCTTGGACATCCTGGTTTGGTTACGATGAAAGTAGAGTTGGATGATGCAGTGATGTTTTGTTGCAGACATGGTTGAGCTGAGAGAAGACAGTAGACGACCAAGAGATGGATCAAAGCTGAATGGAGCTTTGACATAGCCTTTGCTATAGTTGGTTGTGATTTGTAGAGAGGCAGCCTTTATAGAGTGGATGAGAGAGATTATTTAATGGGTTGTTTATTATTTGGTGTTTGAATAACTACTAGCTGCAACTTGCAAATGGCAGTATTAACTTTTCTGTCCAAGTCGATCGATTTAAATTTCCCCAACCAATCGCTTTCACAAATTATATAAGCTGAACAAAAGCCATCAACGTTTTTTCCTCTTCTAATAAACGCTTGCCCCAATCCGAAATAAACAAATATGCGATGACTCAAAACTTACTTCATCAAAGACGAAAAAATCAAGAATCTCAACAAGAAGGCATTCTAATTGATATTACATATGCGAAAATCTCTTTTTTGTTTCAGTCACATCCCTAAAAAGAAGAAAAATCTCAACTGAAATTCCTGGGATTAAAAAAAAAAAAAACTGAAATAATAAAGAGAAAATATATTGAAATGATAACAGTGAGAATTACAGGGACTCTGAAAACTCATTGGATGAATTTGCCTCCTCCATCTGTTTTCGCCGATTCAATTCTTCCTCGTACTTCTTCAATCTCTCATTCCACATCTCCTACGCAAACACAGTCATCGGAATAAAGTCAATTTATCCACAACCATACCACGAATTCCAGATCGCAGAGAGAGAGAGAGAGAGAGAGAGAGAGGGAAACCTTATATTTGAGCTCGGCGCGGTGCATAAAATAGAATCCGAGAATTCCACCAGCTATGGTGCCTGAAATAATCCTAAAATAACCCCACCTCGGAGATTTCATCGCCCTTTTCTCTCAATCGGAACAAACTATTTTCACGATTACCAGGAAGATTAGGGCGGAAGAGGTACGCAATCGAACCAAGATGAACAAAACTCGCCGGCAGTCGGCCGCTGGATTTGAGTAATAAACCCGCAGATGAGAATTTGGAGGTCTGAGTGAGGTCGATTTAATTGAGTTTGTATTGTTTATTCATTATTATTAAATTGGGCATTACTGGATTGGACCTAGATCTCCATATGGTCCAATTAATAAAAATCCATAGATTTCTCATTTTAACAAAATTTGTACACCAATTAGCTTTTTCTAACTACCTGTTTTTTTTTTTTGTTTTTTTTATTTTTTTTTATTTTTATGAGAATGAAGCATAATTCATTAAGAAAAATCTTGATAAACAAGAGCACACATCCAGTTTGGGAAGTTTGATTCCCACATGATCTCTTTGTCACAATTTGCACCAAATGATGCAATAAAATGAGCTACTGAATTCGCTTTTCTTCCCATGTGTGCGATTTTCTTGATAGAGTTTCCTTTCACATCTTCGACGATTTCCGCCAAATAAGGAGGGAGCCAAGGAGACGTTCCATATGCTCTCATAAGTTCAAGCACTGCACCGATGGAGTCCGAACTCTGCTGGTTCTGCTCCACTTTCAAGCATAATCCAATTCCAAAAATTGCAGCCAAAACTTCCGCTTCAGTCAGACAAGCCGGCTGAGCAATTGGTTTCGCCATTGCTGCTACGATGCTTCCTCGATCATCTCGAATGATAGCTCCGATTCCAAAGCTTCCATTCATAAAGTCACAACGAGCATCGACATCAATGCAAAATCTACCTCTCTTTGGGGGAATCCAAACCTTCTCACCCAGTTGCAACTCTCCTTCAAAATTCGATTCCATAATTGAGCTCGCCTCCTTAAACCTCATTAGAAAATTCACTGCTGCCTTCATTGATATTTCACCATTAATCCCTGAATTCCCATGTTTTAAATCACAAATCCATCTCCAAATCATCCAAACCAAGATGCACCACACTTCAAACTCTTCTTTTAAGACCTGTTTTCTAATTTGCAATCCAAACTCAATCATAGGCTTATTTATGATCTCTTTCATCATTTTCTTGAAGATGCTTGATAAGCTCGTTTTTCTACTCACTTATCGCTTTGTTTTTCCTTTC
>JAPKLW010000607.1:33117-52573 GCA_026898455.1 Plectranthus barbatus
CCTTAGGGTTTTACAAATTTATTTGCTACTGTTTCTGCAGCTATCAATGCTTCCTTCCCAAAACTTCTTTGTCTCGTCACAAAAGAACAAATAATGTTGCGTTGTTCCCCAATCTTTTTGGCACCATTCACATATCCCATTGCAAGGAATATGATGTTTCAGCAAATTCATAGGGGTGTGGACAAAATCATTGAAGACTCTCCATAAGAAAATCTTGATTTTTGGTGGAATCTTAAGGTCCCAGATCAAGATCTTCCAGCTTTCTTTATCCTTTTGAGATTGGTTACTTGGGGGATCAAAATAACCTTTTTCTGCAAGATAGGCTGTTTTAACTGAAAAAATTCCTTGTTATGAGAACTTCCAATAAAGATCATCCTCCTTATCCTGGTGTATTTGAATGTTGCAAAGAATTTCTGTCATAGCAGGGGAGAACAAAGCATAAAGTTTCTCTTTCTCCCACCTACCTTCATCATCAAAGAATTCTGAGATTTTTGTGTTTGTGAGATCAGTGATGTCTGAAAGAGGCTTACCTGAGTAGATTCCATCAACAAATGCATCCGAAAATGCTAATATTCTCTTCCCGTTACCCACCTTCCATCTACCTCCCCTTATTGCAATTTCACTTCCCCACATGATCGATCTCCAAATAAACGAGCAGTTCGAGTGGACTTTGGACTCTTCAATTCTATTGTTTGGGAAGTAGCGTACTTTCAAAACTCTGCTCATGAGTGAATCTGGTAACTTCCAAAGTCTCCAAAATTGCTTTGCAAGAAGAGCCTTATTGAAGGAGAATAAATCCCTGAAACTCAATCCTCCCTGATCTTTTGGTTTGCAAAGTCGATGCCAATTCGCCCAGTGAATTGTATTTTTCTCTTTAGTATACCCCACCAGAATCTTGCAATACCCCTATTAATTTCATTTAAGATTGAGGCAGACACTCTGAAACATGACATAGCAAAAGTTGGGATTGCTTGTAAAACTGATTTAATAAGAACCTCTTTCCCTCCTGTTGATAAAATCCTCATATTCCACTTCTCCAATCTCTTCAGAATTATGTCCCTAATATAATCAAATTGGAGTTTCTTACTTCTTATTGATGAAATAGGAAGACCCAAGTAAATATAGATTCCACTTACAGATTTAATTCCAAGAGTACAAGTGATAAAGTCCTTCCTTTCTTTCTTAACCGCAGGACTAAAGGAAATTGCAGATTTTGTTTAGTTTATCACCTGCCCTGAAGCTTGTTTGTAGACTTTTAAGTAATTCAAAATCATGTAGCTTCCCTCCTTTGTATCCTTGAAGAACAAAAGGCTATCGTCGGCAAACAACAAATGAGATATTTTTGGCCCCTTTTTTCCAAACCGAATACCTTCAAATTCTTTTCTTTTAACTCCTTTATGAAGCAGGGAGGATAAACCTTCAGCGCAAATTACGAACAATAACGGTGACAGAGGGTCCCCTTGGCGAAGGCCTCTAGATGGCTTGATGTAGCCGTATACTTTCTGATTCAAGATGAAAGAGTAAGAGACTGTTCGAACACAATTCATAATAATCCTCACGAAACCTTTTGGAAAATTCATTTTCACCATCATTGCCTCTAAAAAATCCCATTCTATCCGATCATAGGCTTTGCTCATGTCCAATTTAAGCGCCACATAGCCTCCTCTCTTCCCTTTTTTTTTTGTCCCAGCCAATGCATACATTCGTAGCCTATGATAATATTTTCGGCAATTTGTCTCTCTGCCACAAAGGCACTCTGATTCTCATCAACAATCGTGGGAAGAACTTTCTTCAGCCTTGACCCTATCATTTTTGCCACAATTTTGTAGCTGGTGTTACACAAACTTATGGGTCTAATTTCCCCCATTGTCTTAACCTTATCAACTTTCGGAATGAGGGCCAAATATGTTTCATTCCACCCCTCAAGCTATTTCCCCTCATTTAGGAATTGAAGAATTTCTCCAGAAAATTTATTTTCAATCACTGGCCATAGTTTCTGAAAAAATCTTCCTGGTAGACCGTCAGACCCTGGCGCTTTTGAAGGATGCAGGGATTTTATAGCTTCAATAATGTCTTCTTTGGTGAAAGGTTTCTCCAAAAATTTCTTTATCCTCCTATTGAAGTGTAGCTTCAATGTTCTCTGTAACCTTCCTTATATCTTCCTTAGATGGCTTTGTACTCGTATACAAATTCTCAAAAAAAGTTCTCTACAACCTTTTTCATCCGTGATCCACTTTCCTTCGCCATTCTCAAGCCCATGGATCCAATTCCTCCTTTTTCTCTCTGAAGCTTTACTATGGAAAGTTGTTGTGTTTCTGTCACCATGAGCTAACCAATCCAGTCTCGCTGGAGCTTTCCAATGTAATTCTTCCATACCTGCCAGCTTTTCCATCTCTTTTTCCAGCTCCTGAATTTCCATTCCTGAGAATTTGTCCATTGTTCTATCCAGAGCTTTATTCCGCATATCTTGAAGTTCTTTTATTCTTTTTGGGATGTTGTCGAATCTCTTCCCAGCCCATTTCTTACAAAAAGATTGACTATCCCGAGTACAATCCGTCCAATTGTGTGAATCATGCATAGAATTCCAATTTTCTGAAAAACTTGGTGCAACCTTTGGATCTTGTAACCATTTTTCTTCAAAGTAGAATATCCTTCTTCCTTTTCCTTCTGCCTTACCAATCTCCACTTCATGTTTAAGGAGAAGAGGCATGTGATCCGATCCATACCAATCCAGGAGTCTGCACTCATAATCTTTAAACATGTCTTTCCATGGTTTATTACTAAGAAATCTGTCCAACTTTGCCGCCACCAAACCTGTATCCCATCTCTTATTGCACCAGGTCCAACAACGCTGAGGAGCCTTTAGATACTCCAGATTACAGTCTCTAAAAGCATCCCTAAACTCTCTCATTTGACTTTGTTGTCTTGGCCTTCCCCCTATCTTTTCATTAGCATACATGATTTCGTTAAAGTCACCCCCTATGAGCCAAGGTTCTTCCCCGATCTCCTGTTGATTCCTAAGTCTCCTTAATAAATCCCAAGAAAATATCCGGAGTGATTTATTTGGATTTTCGTAAAAACCTGTGAACCTCTGATAAGTGCGCTATTTCGTTCACTTATCAATGGATTTTTAGGTTGTTTTGATGATTTTATAGTACATTTACTTTAATTTCTGAGCATCATATTAGTTTTATATTTGAATTGTTTGTTATGCTGAAAAATGCAGGTTTTTGGAGTAAAAATCGACTAAGTAAGAAAATGGAGGATTCTGCCGTGCGCTCTGTTTCGATCGACAACATTTCTGTCGATCGAAGCAGAGGGACAAGCTTATCACGGCCTCGGTGTTGAAGATTGAAGCAGTCAACAGAATAGGACAATCCTGTCAATCGACAGGGATGCCGAACTTGGGCAGTCGACAAGTGAAGAAGTATGTCGATCGACAAGATTTGTGTCGATCGACATACGGGTATTTTAGGCGGATTTTAATGCTTTTAAGTTATTTCCATGTTGGGACAATTAAACCTAGTATATATTGTTTTGTTTTGGCGAGAATTGGAACTTATGCCACTTTTGAGACTTAAACCTAGGAGTTTTTATTGCTCTTGAATTGCTTTTGATTTGTGGTGAGGATTGTGATCGAACCTTTTGAAGATTGGATGCAATATCAAGGCTTGTTTTCTCTATGAAGTTTTGTTACAGGTTTTATCTTTCCATATTTTTGTTTAACATGAATATGTGTAGGTAATCCTTTATTCAGATTCTAGGGTTTATGTGATTGTCTTGGATGCATGTTTAGGTAATTAAATCGATCAATATTTTAAATTGGTTTATCAATTCTTGTGTCTTTTCTTAATCTGATTAATTTGGCCATTTGATTAGGTTTTCATAATTAATTAATTTGAGACTGAAAAGTGAAAATTGATTAATGGATTTAAGAATTGATAATATGGATTTTTAATTGTGTCTGAGAAGAGGAATTTAATCCATAGGAATAAATCTGAAATTTTTGGGAGTTGTTAATTTCCCTAGAGACCGAAAGGATATAGGAAATTGGTAGCCGTGTGAAGCACACACAATTAACACGTTAAAATTATCAATCTGGTCTCTTTTCTACTTCGCTCTAGTGGATATCATCTACTCCATTGAAGGGTATCAATAGCTAGGTTACACAAAAGTCGTTGGTTTTTATCTATCTAGGCAATTAATTGTAAACAAAACATTAAATGCAAACAATCAACTAGTAAACTAGTTACAACTTTCCCAAGCAAACAATTCAATCAATTGTATAGGTAGATTAAGATAACAATTCCGACAATCTTAGAAGATAGTGAGTGATTGTAAACTTCAATTGTTCCGAATTAAACCAAGTTATGTTGCAAACAAATTTTAATTTCTATGAGGTTGAGCGACTGACTCTAATGTCGCTAGTCACTTGCTACGGATAACTAGCGGTAGATGACACTAGGAATTGCAAACAACTACGTTATTAACTCCTAAGCCACTCCCAATCGACCGTCGATTATCGCCCTACAATCCTAGCACCGCACATGGATTGGAACTAGAACTATAAGATTATGCACTTATCACGACGATTCCGTCTGCGTGTTGGCTGCAACGTTCACGTCAACTACCTAAAGGCTGGCTATTACCTACACCTAATAGGCAAGAACAAGCTCAAGTGCAAATCAACCCCTCATAGAAAAGTAAACAAGCATAATCGATTCAATATATCACAATATCCGTAATACAACACTCACTAATGAAATTAGTTCTCCATACCTTGAGTTAAGTACAATACAAATTGAGAATTGAAAGAATTCATTACAAAACTTCAAGGTCAACGATTGATCTTCTTCGGTTGTCTTCCTTGAATCCAATCTACCTCTCTTCTTTCTTCAATCTTCACCAAATGGATGGAATGTTGCTTGATTCCCCTTGATTTTGGTTGGGGAAATGTTTTAAGATGAATCTAGGGAGAAGTATCGTGACGGTTATTCTAATTTTGGGCAAAAAGTTCTTCAATTAACTGATTTCCCCCTTTTATAGGCGAGCAAACAGGGCCTCAGATCGCCCGAGCCAACCATGGCTCGCCCGAGCCATCCTGGGAACCACAGCAAATCTGGGAAGTACGTTCTGGCTCGGCCGAGCCAGAACCGCTCGACTGAGCCTGCTCTCTGCCAGCCAGGCTCGGTCGAGCCTGCACTGCTCGACCGAGCGAGCCCTCTGCCCGGCTCAGCTCGGCCGAGCCTGCTTCGCTCGGTCGGGCGGGTCCTCCAAGCTTCCAAAACCCTCCTTTTGTTCCGCTCGGATGAGCCTATCCTCCTAGGACTCCAAACTCGGACGATTTTCCTCCAAAACTCCACCAAATATGCCATATTATGCTCAAAACACATCCTACAACATTTCAAACACGAAAACACGAAAACAAGACAAAAGAACAACGAAAGTATATGATATGAGGGTAAAATGGCCACAAACATGCATGCTCACACATCGAAAAATAGGTCATTTTACACACATATCATAATCCCCCAAACTTGAACCTTTGATTGTCCTCAATCAAAACAAAGTAAGGCAATCAATAAACCTCATCAAACAACCTCATAGCTCATCATAGTCATCTTGACATGCTCTTATCGAACGAGATTATCACCTAACTTTGTGACACGGTTAATGCTAACGACTTAAACCACTCATCAAGATTGGATAAAGAAATGAAAGCACTCCCTTACGTGTTTAGGGCTTGATGAATTCACTCATTCACAAGATATCGAGCACAATTTCCATAGGCTTGAAACAATTCTCACCACTATACTACAATGAGTTGGCTCCTAAAATAAAAAAGGTCTTTGTTTTCGGTTATAACGTGGCTTACTAGAAGGTAGGTGGTTTTGGCTAAAGTGACGAACTTCTTCCAAATCCCAAAACCCCCAAACTTATTCTCTTCAATCCACTTCTAATCTTGAGGCTTTTTCATCAATCAACTCTCAATTTTTTTTCTTTTCTCTTCTTTTTTTTTCTTTTCTTCCTTTTCTCATTTTTCTTTAGCATCATCATTTTTCATTCATGATGCTTTTCTTTTTTCTTTTTTCTTTTTCTCTTTTCTCTTTTTTTTTTCTTTTAAGTACCCAAATTTTTGTTGGTACCCATTTTTCTAGGATTCATATCAATCCTTCAATCAATACCTTTATTGTCTCAACAATCACAACTCAAACAATTCCCAACCCAACTCTCATCTCCGTATTCACCCTCATACACTCATTCCCCCAAAATTTGTCCTAATAATTTCAAAAGAAATATCACCATTAAGCTCAATCACGGGAATCAAGGGTATGAAAGGCAAAATTATGATATCAACCACCTTATACTCCTGAAGTGAAAGGAAGGACTAAGAATTGATGGCCTAAGATCATCTTTTAGTTACCACACTCATGCCAAATAGATAGAGAATATATTCAAGTTCTAGATTTTGTGCTCTCAACCTTGCCACTCTCAATCGATCAAAATATGACAATATCAAGGCTAAAAAACTCTCGGCTTTTGTCAAGTCCTAGGCATTAACCTCACACAAAACTCGGCAATTCAAAAGTTCAATTCGAGCATGCCTTAACAACTAGATTATGCCCTATCATTGGTCAAAGCAAATTTTTAAGCCTTACAAAGTAAATCATGATTCAAATCTCCAATTCTCGTTTGGGTTCATCATACACACACGACAAGTACTCAACAACCTAATTAACAATCTACATGCCATGAACAATTAAATTGAAACTAAATGGTAGGAGAAACGATAGAAAGTGTTACCCATCGGTAGACATGATCAAACCGCTCTCCATTCCTTATTTGCACCTACTACACATCAATACAACACCACCAAACAATTGATCATAATAAAGCCAAATAAACTCTCATATCCACCAATCTTTCCACAACAAACCAACATCTCAAGAAAAATTATAACAATAATCCACTAGCACAACCATTCATACCAAACCATTATACATATCCACACACCAAAGCCAAATAGAAATAATTCAACTCATGCTAGCTCGCGAAATGATTAATCACAAACCATTCAATAGACATCCAAACATCGAAACATCATCCATAATCAAATCTCCAAAGTAAAATCCAAAGTGAAGGTAAATCAATATTGTTATACAACCAAATCGAATAACCAAATTATTCAAATTCAATTCAACTAAACTAAACTAAGATAGAAATAAAGATAGAGAGAGAAGAGTGAACCAGAGTAGAGCACCGGTTACCGACCAATCCCCCCAAACTTAGTCAAGTTAGACTAAGTTTTTAAAAAGGTAAATGGTGCGCTCTCACTCCCCCTGATTTGCTGGTGGTTGACGAGGACGGCGAGAATACGGAACTGGCACTCGACGATGGAGCTCACGAACATCCCCCTGCAGGATCTCCACATTCCGATCAATACCATCGAACCTCGATGCAATGGTGGCTTGATCCACCATGTAACCCTCCCGGAAAGTAGCAAAATCATCATGTAAAGAATTCAACCTCATATCCAAACCCTGCAAAGAAGAAGACAAAGAATCAACTGTATCAGTAGTCCTAGTGAGCATCGTCATCATCTGTTGCTGCCATTCTATAGCCGAAGACTGTCTGGGCTGTGGGGGAGCTCGTGTGCTTGGGCCTTCATCTTGTAACTCACCTCGCGCTCTCAGTTTGACCAAAGAACTGAAAAACCCATCAGGCGAAAGAATTCCCACAAAAGATTGGTGATTTTCAGATTCAAGTAACCAGTTAGAGTGATCCCCCAAATCTTCAACAGTAGTCAACCCATCACAAGGGAGTTCTAACACCCTTTCCCTAAACTTATAGTAATAACTACTACCACGAGGATCAGGCACAAGAAACCTCCCAGCAAGCAAAGAATGAGTGTCTAGATACACAGCAGGAGCAAAATTACCCGTTAACTCCACACCAATTTTCTCAAAAATGGGAGTAATCATTCCACAACTAAAAGTACGAGTTTTTGTACTAGCACCCCGACTCCATGCATCCATCAACATTGCCCCCAAAGAAAATTGAATTCCATTCATAAGAGCATACATCATAGATAATTCTGGCGTAATCACGTTACTAGACTCATACCTCCCACAGACAGAACCACCAACAAATTTATGAATATACCTAATCACTGGATTCCTAATTGCAGTAGCACGACAATTCTTAATATTGAAATGTTCACCCGATGGAATACCAGAAATTTCTTCCCAAAAATCTCCTAATCTCACATTCTCATGAATAAACACAGATTCCGGGTCACGCCCATAAATCTCATCAACTTGAGCACGTTGAAAGAAATACTCTTTACCTCGGATTTTGAACTTCATCGATAATGGGATTCCCCCTGCACCTTTTATGACAGTGATCGAAGCCAAGAACTCCCTTGACAAATCCGTGTATTCGGGCCAATTTGCCTTGAGCAACTTCTTCCACCCAATACCTTTGAGTAGACTCCATACATCTCCTTTAATTTCATTGCATTCAACATCTCCCGGCACAAATACTTGGTGCCAACAACTTGTCGCGTCGCCAATTTCTTGTATTTGGCAAACTCCTCATCATCAAATCCTTTTGGGCATCCGGTTGAAGAAGAACCCTCACTCCGTGCTCGTTTGCTAGCCATAATAGAAATTGAAGGGTGATATAAGAACAATTCAATGCACAAAAGTATGTGAGAAAATTTAAGAAGAGAAATTTCGACCGAGATGCAAATGGGTCGAGCAATTTCTCGACCGAGCTTTTAAATCTGCGCGCAGCTCGGCCGAGCGTGAGATGGCTCGGCCGAGCGAAGGGTCTGTCCGCGCGGCTGCTGGCACGCATGGGCTCGGTCGAGCCTGCCTCGCTCGACCGAGCGAGGCCTCTGTCTGAGGCATTCGACCCAGCTCGGCCGAGCCTGCACCGCTCGGCCGAGCTACCCCTGCTTTTGCCTATTTCTGCCCTCTTTTCGGCATCTTCCCGATCATGTTGCCTTCCATCCTTTCTATCCTTCATACACACATAGTCAAATGAAAGTGTAGCACCTCAAACAATTAGGAACCCTTCACAACAACAAACCACATTATTCAACAAAAATCAATAAAAACCATTATTAAAAAAAATGCAAAGTAACTAAATTTAAACATTGGGTTGCCTCCCAATAAGCACTTGTTTAACGTCGGAAGCTCGACGATCATACCTCATATCAATCGTGGTCAAAAGGTGCTAAACCGGAACTCATACCTCGACCAATGATCACATGCTTCTCCGGGAAAAGAAGCTTTCTTTTTGCACTTCGTGGTGGATCCGTATCCACTCGAGCTTTCTTCATATGAATTTGATCAAGTTCCTCTTCATCCCCCGGATCTTTGTAGACTTCATTCTCCTCACTCATAAGTTTTAAACCCGGATCAAGCACATCCTTCATCCTTTTCTTTTTCCCAACTTTCTCAACTTCACTTGCATCCACATTCTTCGGAGGTAAAGAAAACACTACTTCCTTGTCACAACAACGAAATGTAAGTTCACCATGTTTCATGTCAAATAAAGCATCGGCTGTGTGCAAAAACGGCCTCCCAAAGATTAGTTGTATACCCCCTTATTCTTCATGTCGACTACAAGAAAGTCTCCCGGGAAGGTAAACGTCAACACTTCAACATGGACATCTTCAACCACCCCTTTTGGGCAAAACAAAGCATGATTAGCCAATTGAAGCACTTGACTTGTAGATTTAAGGTTCCCAACCTCCAATTCCTTATACAAGTCCCATGACATAAGGTTGACACTCTCTCCGGAATTGCACAATGCCTTCTAAATACATTTATCTCCAATCTTACATCCTACTACGAAACCTCCGGGATCTTCCTTTTTACTAGCAATATTCCTTTCTCCAAGCTCACAAGTACCACTATCCAAGATCTCTTCTCCTCCAACTAACTTATCCAACATAGGTACCCTTTCTATCTCCTCCGGTAAAGGCATTTCGATGTCACCTTTCTTCACGTAATCAAAGAAACTCACGTTCTTAGTTTGCTCATCCTTCTCCGATTCTTTGTTCTCAATTTCTACCTCAACTTCTTTCTATTCTTCAATGTCTGCTTCTGACTCTTCTTCAACTTCCCCCATTTCAATCTTAGGGGTCACCACTTCCAAGTTTTCCTCCATCCTACTTTCACCTTCTACCATGTTACAACCTTTCTTTTGCACCACTTCCGTATCACTCGGAAACTTCCCAGCTTGATGCTTCCCGCTTAATTGTTTGGCGATAGCAAAAATTTGAAGTTGAATTTCAGAAAATATGCCATCGTACTTCTCAAATCTCTTATCCATTTCTTCATTAAAATTCCTCCTCGGTTCTTGGTTTGCATACCTATTATTTCCCCCAGCATATCCTTGACCACTACTTCCCCCTTCAATCTGTAATGGAGGATTTAAAGCGTTGTTAGGATTAGCATAGGAAAAGTTCGGGTGAAATCGGTTGGATGGATGATAGCACATGTTCCCCTGTGGATTGTATTGGGGACGAGCATTGAACCCCATTCTTTGATTCACAAAATTCAAACTCTCCGGATGCGGCTCTTCATGCCGAACTACCATCATATCCTCATTCCTACTTCCCGATGTAGAAAATGCATCTAGCTTCTTTTGCATGATCGCAATTTGCTCTTTGAATTCTTCACTTTCCTTGGCTTCATTTACCGACTTAACCGATCGATAGTCCTTGCGTTCCTTAGGCCAATGGAAACTATTCTCAGCCATTTTCTCAATGGTCCTCCAAGCTTCTTCCTCTTCAAGATCAAGAAATGCTCCTCCCGATGAAGCATCTAACATCACTTTCGTTTCATAGTTTAATCCCCCGTAGAACTGGCAAATCTGTTGACTCCGAGAAAGTCCATGTCTTGGGCATTTTCGTAGAAGCTCTCGGAACCTATCCCATGCCTCGTATAGAGGTTCATCGTATCTTTGCCCAAACGATGTGATATCAACCCTTCTCTTCAAAGTCAAACTTGGTGGGAAAAACTTGAATGGAAACTTCTCTCTCAACTCTTCCCAAGTGACAATATTTGATTTGTCCAAGCCTTTAAACCAATTCCTAGCACCATCTCTCAAAGAGAATGAGAATAACCGCAGCCGTATTTGATTTTGAGGTACTTGGTTGATCTTTATAGTATCAGTAATCTCCAAAAATCGAGAGATATGAACATTTGGATCCTCGGTTATGTGCCCCCCAAATTGGTTGTTCTGTATCATTTGGACCAATTGTGGCTTTATCTCAAATTGCGTGGCATTTACTCCTAACCAAAAACCTCCCGTTAACGGTTCACCTTGAGGTCGAAAAAGATTTTGTAATGGTCTCCTCGGACCATTCCTCTCATTGATCAAAGCTTTCATCAACTCGAGTTGCCTTTCCAACTCTTCTATCCTAACCGTGTCTTCCCCATGGTTAGCCATCTCAAAATCAATTTGAATATGTGCTCATATTTCTTGAAGTTTCCTTGCCTCAAGCTCTCTAGCCTTTGATCGAGTGATCATAAACTACCTAGGAAAAATCCACAAAACCAATTACAAGTAAACAATTTAACAAAAACAAACAAACACAAATAACAAACAAAACAATGTTAGTAAAACTATTCACACAAGCATTTCCTCAAACACCTAGCATACCATACTTCAACTTTCAATAATTCCACAAGACCTACTAAAAGATTCCCCGGCAACGGCGCCAAAAACATGGTAGCCGTGTGAAGCACACACAATTAACACGTTAAAATTATCAATTCGGTCTCTTTTCTAATTCGCTCTAGTGGATATCATCTACTCCATTGAAGGGTATCTATAGCTAGGTTACACAAAAGTCGTTGGTTTTTATCTATCTAGGAATTGAATTGTAAACAAAACATTAAATGCAAACAATCAACTAGTAAACTAGTTACAACTTCCCCAAGCAAACAATTCAATCAATTGTATAGGTAGATTAAGATAACAATTTCGACAATCTTAGAAGATAGTGAGTGATTGTAAACTTCAATTGTTCCGAATTATACCAAGTTATGTTGCAAACAAATTATAATTCCTATGAGGTTGAGCAACCGACTCTAATGTCGCTAGTCACTTGCTACGGATAACTAGCGGTAGATGACACTAGGAATTGCAAACAACTACGTTATTAACTCATAAGCCACTCCCAATCGACCGTCGATTATCGCCCTACAATCCTAGCACCGCACATGGATTGGAACTAGAACTATAAGATTATGCACTTATCACGATGATTTCGTCCGCGTGTTGGCTGCAACGTTCACGTCAACTACCTAAAGGCTGGCTATTACCTACACCTAATAGGCAAGAACAAGCTCAAGTGCAAATCAACCCCTCATAGAAAAGTAAACAAGCATAATCGATTCAATCTATCACAATATCCGTAATACAACACTCACTAATGAAATTAGTTCTCCATACCTTGAATTAAGTACAATACAAATTGAGAATTGAAAGAATTCATTACAAAACTTCAAGGTCAACGATTGATCTTCTTAGGTTGTCTTCCTTGAATCCAATCTACCTCTCTTCCTTCTTCATTCTTCACCAAATGGATGGAATGTTGCTTGATTCCCCTTGATTTTGGTTGGGGAAATGTTTTGAGATGAATCTAGGGAGAAGTATCGTGACGGTTATTCTAATTTTGGGCAAAAAGTTCTTCAATTACTGATTTTCCCCCTTTTATAGGCGAGCAAACAGGGCCTCGGATCGCCCGAGCCAACCATGGCTCGCCCGAGCCATCCAGGGAACCACAACAAATCTGGGAAGCACGTTCTGGCTCGGCCGAGCCAGAACCGCTCGACCGAGCCTGCTCTCTGCCTGCCAGGCTCGGTCGAGCCTGCATTGCTCGGCCGAGCGAGCCCTCTGCCCGGCTCAGCTCGGCCGAGCCTGCTTTGCTCGGCCGGGCGGGTCCTCCAAGCTTCCAAAACCCTCCTTTCGTTCCGCTTGGATGAGCCTAACCTCCTCGGACTCCAAACTAGGACGATTTTCCTCCCAAACTCCACCAAATATGCCATATTATGCTCAAAACACATCCTACAACATTTCAAACACGAAAACAAGACAAAAGAACAACGAAAGTATATGATATGAGGGTAAAATGGCCACAAACATGCATGCTCACACATCGAAAAATAGGTAATTTTACACACATATCAGAAATTGACAATCTACTTTATGAATTACCAAACCCTGGAATTTGTAATATTTTCCTGATGTTCCACCTAAATCTTTATTTTAAATTGATCGATGGAATTTCCTTGCATGCTATCCTTGATATGAACTTGCCCTGGAATCTGATCTTTTCTCTAGTGTTTTAAAACCTAATTTTAAATCTCTGCTTTAATTTAATTTTCTTGCAAAAATTAGTTTTAAACTTCAAAACCCCTTCAAATTTCTATTTACTTAGACAACAAACCGAAAACAAATGTTTCAGTACATGAGATGTTCGCTTTTACAATCTCCGTGGGATCGATAATTTAAACTTGTCACTACTCTATAAGTATCATTAAAAAAATAGTGATCAAATTTTGGCGCCGTTGCCGGGGATTGTTTAGAATTATCTTGTTATTGAATCTATTTAGGGTTGTTGATTTAAGTTGTAATTTTAATTTTAATTTCCCTTTCAGTTTTGCAGGATTTTCTTATTAGTTTCCTTTAAAATTTTTGCCAGTTTTTCCTTTAAATTTTACCCTCTGTTTCGACCGACAGCTTTCTTTTCGATTGACAGAACTGTTGCGGATTTGTCGATCGACACAAAGTCTGTCGACCGACAGGGAACTCATTTTTCAGTTATTTCTATTTTATCGGTTATTTCGTGTGTTAGTTAATTTATTTTAGTTTCTTTGTTGTTCTGTGTTTACTCACTCTTCCCTTGATTTATTTTCAGGTAGTTAATGCACACAAGAAGGAGTGGTAAGGTACCGATTCCAATCGACCCTGAAATTGAGGCTACGTGCAGAAGAAACAACAACATGAGACACCGAGAGGAAGCCACTTCCAGTAGTGAAACCGTCAAGATGGCTGATGAAAATCAAGTGAATATCCCCAACCTTACTCCCCAGCAGACAGCAGAACTTTTGAGAGAGATGCAAGCCATGCGGGAGCGCATGATTATTTTGGAGCAGGAAAGAGCCAACAACAGGAATTCTCGGGACAATAATCCACCCGGAGAGTCTTCAGATAAGGATGATGATCTAGGATTGATGCTGACGAGGATGAAGATGCTATCCAGAAGAGATACAGACCTAAGTTCCAGGAGACTGATTTCAGCATTGTCATCAATTCCAATAAATTTGAGCTGAAGACTGGTTTGTTGCAGATGGTTCAACAGAATCAATATGGGGGCCGAGCTACTGAGGACCCCTCTGCTCATCTTGACAAATTTATCATGCTCTGCAACACTGTGAAGATCAATGGAGTCAGCAAAAGTGCCATGCGAATGAGGCTCTTTGCCTTTTCTCTGCGAGACAAGGCCCAGTCATGGTTTTGTGCTATTGATAAAACCAACATCAGCACTCGGAAGGAACTGAGGAACACATTCTTGATGAATTTCTTTCCCCCAAGTGTCATCAGGCAAAGGAAGAAGGATATCATTAGGTTTTCTCAGAGACATGATGAGAGTTTCTATGAGGCCTGGGAGAGATACAAAGAGATGCTGAGAGTATGTCCTGGCCACGGGTTACCTTTGGCAGATCAAGCCGAGACATTCTATGAAAGACTGAATGAAAGGACTGTCGAACTGGTGGACTCTACATTGGGGGACTCTATGATGACAAAGGGTCCCAAGAGAGCCATGGCTTTCTTTCAGAAGATGACGACTAACAGTTAAAGATGGTCTAGCAGCCGCAAAGAACCAGTTAAAGCTGTGGAGAAGGTAGCAAAACCTGAAGTGGATTTGTTGGGAGAGATCAAGAAGCTGAGAGAGGACTTTGCCAAGATGGAATCTGGACGAACCGTTGCTGCTGTCGATCCAGTTCCGTCCTCTTCTTGTGAGACTGATGCCGCTGATATCAGAATAATAACCGAGGAGGATATTCACAAAATCAGGGGTACAATCAGAACTACAACCAAGGCTACAATTCCAACAGGGCAAGGAATCACCCAGGTTTCTCATATTCAAATCCTGGTGCTGCCGAGCAACCTCCCACTGGATTCAATGTGGAGAATGGAGAAATTGTGGAGCCAAAGAAGAAGCTGAACCTTGAGGAAATCCTAGCCAAGTTCATGCAAGGGTCCGATAAAAGAGTTGGGCATTTGGAGAAAGAAGTGGAAGGAATCAACTCCAAAGTGGATAGAGTGGAGAAACATGCTCAGATTATAGAGACACAGGTCAGCCAGATTGCCGCATCCCTTGGATCACATCATAAACAAGGGCAACTACCGAGCAACACTCAGGCAAACCCGAAGAATCAGAGGAATCAGGTCAATGCCATCACTTTGAGTGGTGGCAAGTCTTACAAGGGACCCGAACAGAAAGAGGCCGAATCTGAGGCCGAAGAAGGAAGTGAAAAGGAGCAGGAACCCACGACAGAACCCTTTGTTTCGATCGACTACAATCCTGTCGATCGAAATAGAGGACCAGAACCAGAAGTCGTTCCAGGAGGTCCTGTTGATCGACATCACCTTTGTCGATCGACACAGTCGCCGGGTCCCAGAGAAAAGTTGCCCCCGATGCCATTTCCGCAGTGATTTGCCAAGAAGAAGGTGAATGAGAGGTATGCACGGTTTTTAGAGAACATGAAGAAGGTGCACATCAATATTCCTCTCGTGGAAGCTCTGCAGGAGATGCCGCGGTATATCAAATTCCTAAAGGACATGGTCGCTCAGAAGAGACCTATGCTACAGCACGAGACGGTGAACCTATTTGAGGAATGCAGTGCTATTATTCAGAAGAAGCTGCCTCTAAAAAGAGAAGATCCGGGTTCATTCACTATTTCTTGTGTTATAGGTGGAGAGACATTCGGCAAGGTGCTTTGCGATTCTGGAGCAAGCATCAATCTGATGCCATTGTTCATTTTCAAGAGACTGGAGATTGGAAATATCAAGCCGACTACTATCACTCTTCAGATGGCTGATAGATCGATCTCTTATCCTAGAGGAATTGTGGAGGATGTCTTGGTAAAGGTCAAAGATTTCATACTCCCAGCTGACTTTGTTGTTTTGGACATGGAGGAGGATCACAATATCCCGCTGATTCTGGGGAGACCATTTCTGAGGACCGAAGAAGCCCTGATCGATATTCGAGATAGGAACCTGACATTCCGAGTTGACAATGAGTCTGTGACCTTCGAGATTTTCAAATCTATGCAAAAACACGATGATGGGAGCTACCAAGAAGAATTCTATGTGATAGACAGTTTTGATCCGGTGATTTCTTCCCCTTTACTTTCTATTCATTCTGAAACTGATTATCTGGAACAATGTCTTCACCACTCTTTATTTTCCTTTTCGGAGCTTGATGAAGCCTGTGACGAGCTTCTGGATTTTATTGTGGAGCTAGATGTGAAGGAGGAGTTGCCCAGGGCAAAGGAGAACAAAAGGGAGCCCTTGCCGATCCAGTTTGTGAAAGAAGGAGAAAAAATTCGAGCAAGTACCTCTGTTTCGCTCGACACAAAAGCTGGAGAATCACCATCCTGTCGATCGACAAGAATGCTGTCGATCGACAAAGCTGCCGAAAAACACCCAGTCGACAGGCAGTCCAGGAGGAAGAAGAAGAAGGAAGTAGCCTCTGTCTCGGTCGATAGAGATGCTGTGTCAGTCGACACAGCCGCACCTGGGGAGGAAAAAAAAAACCGAACCACCTGTTTTGGAGCTGAAACCTCTTCCCTCTCATTTACAATATGCTTTCTTAGGTTCTGATGATACATATCCTGTAATTGTGTCTTATTTTCTTACTTCTACAGAGTTGGAGAAGCTGCTACGAGTTTTGAGGGACCACAAGTCAGCTATTGGATGGACACTGGCAGATATCAAAGGAATCAGTCCAACCATATGCCAGCACAGGATCAATTTGGAAGAAGAGGCTAAGCCAAAAAGACAAGCTCAAAGAAGACTCAACCCTACAATGCAAGAGGTCGTGAAGAATGAAGTACTGAAGCTTCTAGACAATGGGATGATCTATCCCATCTCCGACAATCAATGGGTGAGTCCGACTGAGGTTGTGGCCAAGAAAGAGAGAATGCAGATTGTGAAGAATGAGGATGGCAAAGAGGTGGTGACGAGACCAGTCACAGGATGGCGGTTTTGCATCGACTGCCGAGCTCTGAATGCCGCCACATGCAAGGATCACTTCCCTCTACCCTTCATCGATCAGATGCTTGACAGACTGTCAGGTTATCCCTATTACTATTTTCTGGATGGTTATTCTGATTATAACCAAATTGCAGTGGCCCCGGAAGATCAGCATAAGATGACTTTCACTTGCTCATATGGAGTCTTTGCCTACCGGAGAATGCCTTTTGGTTTGTACAATGCACATGCTACTTTTCAGAGGTGTATGATGTCTATTTTTCATGATCTTATTGAGCACATTATGGAGGTTTTCATGGATGACTTTTCTGTCTTTGGTAGCTCCTTTGATGTTTGTTTGCAGAATTTAGCTACAGTGATGGAGAGGTGTGCTGAGACAAACCCGTGTAGCTCAAAAGTAATAGAACAGTAATCAACAAGAGAACACAAGGTTTATAGTGGTTTGATCAAATGATCTACGTCCACTCCTTAGCCGAATCGCTAAGAGTTTCACTAAAAAAGTATATCGTGTACAAAGAGTTGCCTTTCCTGTAAAGCAAGCAACCGATGTTTGGTCTATCTGCTCCACGACTATCTTTCGATACTCCGAACCTTTCAGGTGTGGCTTCGGCTGAGTCAAGGGCGCAACTTCGTAAAACTCACTTTTACCACATGTGGAAGATTTTAAAGTTCCTTCCGAACTATCCTTCGTTCTCGGCTTCAGTGCCCGTTCTAATCAATTTCCTTTCGAGAAACTGACTGCTGGATACTTTCTATAACGAAAGTGATCCCAATGATTGAAGATTCTTGAATCCCTTCAAGAATCTCTCAGATGAGTGTCAGATGTTTGGTGGGAACGTTGAAGGCTTTTCGATATCTCGGTATTATGCCTTTCAACTGAACTGCTCTCAGGGCTTTTGTCTCTTTTTGAAAACTTTTGTACGTGTGTTTGCATTAGAGAGTGAGCAGCTTCTGCATCTTCCTTTGACTTCCCTTTTATAGTTGTTGTTGGGAAAATTATCAAAGTTTCCCTTCCCCAGTTGATAGCTTAGATCTTTGATTTGGTGTTTAAGTGTTTTGGTGGATCAAATCCTAAGTCCAACCAGCGTCAGTTTGTCTCTAGAATAGCTCTAGTCTCAAATGTAAAGTCCTGTTTAGGTCTTTTGAGTTGTAAGTCGTAGCTGATCAAGACTCATGCTGACACTGTTCATCAGCATGAGAATCTCTTACCTGGTGAAGGATTTCACCAGCAGACGACTGACAGACCCATGCTGACACAGTTCATCAGCGTGGAGTCAAGAGCTAATGACTGGCTACTGTTCACCAGTTGGAAGGATTTCACCAGCAGGAGGCTGACAAATCCTACCAGCAGAATACGTGTTCTGGCTGACACTATTCACCAGCGGTGAAGCCACCAGTCATGGGAGATTCCAAGAGTTAACATCCAGACAAATTGGTAGACCATGATTGTGCTAAGGAAAGTCACCAGCAGAGACTGCCAGCACAAGATCACCAGTATGTTCTACCAGTCGGAGGTTACCAGCAGAATTGAAGATTCGTTCTCCCAGAGTCTTAGAGACAAAAAGAAGATTCGTCTGAGGAATATACTGACAAAGTAAGACTTTAAGGAAGGATATCCTTAAAGTCCATCAGTTCAAGACACCAGTTGCGATTCCTCGTACTGACGAAATAATGCCGTTCTGACACATAGAGGTCTGTGTCAGAAAAAGCAGACACAGGTATGGCGTTTTCCTGAAATTCCTACCTGCCGCCGTCTGAAGTACATCCGAGGACAGAGACCCATTCCGGATGTGTCCAAACGGCTAGAATATTTGAATGGGATCCCTCGGCTATAAATACCTGGGATCCATCAACATTCAATGTTCTTGGCCAACTCTTCACCTACCGAAAGACTGAAATTTATTACGCTCAAGCAAGTAAAAGCATACAACTTTCGAGGCCTCTCTAAAGGCTATCCGTGTGTTGATTTATTCAAACACGAGACTTCAAGCTTCCAGCTTGTAAGTTACAGACCTCGCTTGGTGTTCTTTCTCTTTCTGAGGAAGAACATAGCAGCTCTAGAGCCAGCCAGCTCTTGAGTTATTACGGGCAGTTTGCCGTAGAGGATTTACGTTCTTGGGAGAACTCAACACCCAACCAGTCAGAGGAGGAG
>JAPKLW010000607.1:57573-129510 GCA_026898455.1 Plectranthus barbatus
TAGCAGAGACTTCCATATCATTCTGAAGATAATAAAAAGAAATCCACTAAGACCAAAAAATGAGAACAACATCTCATTCATCGACAGCAACGTCTAACTCCATCATGCCCAATTTGATACATAATTTTTGAATCTTGTTTCTGCTAGAGGTTCAGTGAAGATGTCTGCAATTTGATCCTCCGTGCATATATGTTTGTTGGGAAAATTATCTAAGTTTCCCTTCCCCAGTTGATAGCTTAGATCTTTGATTTGGTGTTTAAGTGTTTTGGTGCATCAAATCCTAAATCCAACCAGCGTCAGTGTTGTCTCTAGATAGCTCTAGTTCTCAAATGTAAAGTCCTGTTTAGGTCTTTTGAGTTGTAAGTCGTAGCTGATCAAGACTCATGCTGACACTGTTCATCAGCATGAGAATCTCTTACCTGGTGAAGGATTTCACCAGCAGACGACTGACAGACCCATGCTGACACTGTTCATCAGCATGGAGTCAAGAGCTAATGACTGGCTACTGTTCACCAGTTGGAAGGATTTCACCAGCAGGAGGCTGACAAATCCTACCAGCAGAATACGTGTTCTGGCTGACACTATTCACCAGCGGTGAAGCCACCAGTCATGGGAGATTCCAAGAGTTAACATCCAGACAAATTGGTAGACCTTGATTGTGCTAAGGAAAGTCACCAGCAGAGACTGCCAGCACAAGATCACCAGTATGTTCTACCAGTCGGAGGTTACCAGCAGAATTGAAGATTCGTTCTCCCAGAGTCTTAGAAACAAAAAGAAGATTCGTCTGAGGAATATACTGACAAAGTAAGACTTTAAGGAAGGATATCCTTAAAGTCCATCAGTTCAAGACACCAGTTGCGATTCCTCGTACTGACGAAATAATGCCGTTCTGACACATAGAGGTCTGTGTCAGAAAAAGCAGACACAGGTATGGCGTTTTCCTGAAATTCCTACCTGCCGCCGTCTGAAGTACATCCGAGGACAGAGACCCATTCCGGATGTGTCCAAACGGCTAGAATATTTGAATGGGATCCCTCGGCTATAAATACCTGGGATCCATCAACATTCAATGTTCTTGGCCAACTCTTCACCTACCGAAAGACTGAAATTTATTACGCTCAAGCAAGTAAAAGCATACAACTTTCGAGGCCTCTCTAAAGGCTATCCGTGTGTTGATTTATTCAAACACGAGACTTCAAGCTTCCAGCTTGTAAGTTACAGACCTCGCTTGGTGTTCTTTCTCTTTCTGAGGAAGAACATAGCAGCTCTAGAGCCAGCCAGCTCTTGAGTTATTACGGGCAGTTTGCCGTAGAGGATTTACGTTCTTGGGAGAACTCAACACCCAACCAGTCAGAGGAGGAGATCAAAGTGACGTGCTCGCACTCCATCCATCTGACGAGAGCTGAAGAAGGACAAGGACCGGGAGCGGTTGATCCAGTGGACTGGTAGACGGGGCATCTACCAGCTGGAGATAGATCGTAGGACTCTTTGTACCTGATTGCTTTTTAGTGAATTTCCAGTGAGTCGACTGGAGAGTGGACGTAGATCAGTTGATCGAACCACTATAAAAATCCTTTGCCTTTATCTGCTTTCAGTATTTAAATTTGTATTTGAAACCCAGCACCCAAGTGCTGGTGTATATCTGAAAACTGATAACTGTGCAAACTAGGCTTAAAATATTCTAAGTCTTGAGCTACCAGCTGACCAGCCAGTCGCCAGTCAGCTGAGTACTCATAGTGCCAGTTGACTTACCAGCTGACAAGGTCCCAGTCAGCTGAGTAACCAGCAGAGTGCAAGAAACGAACAAACACATTTTCCGCTGCCAAGTTATACCCTGATAAACCGGGACCAACAGTTGTTTTCTCGAAGTTGAGTCATCAGATCCGTTTAGACACAACGGATCTTTCCACTTAAATGCATGTAACTTTTTACCAACTTTTCTGTCTTCGTACAGGCTTTTCCGTCCTACTTCTGACAGGTCTAATCCTCGCGTGTTGGTCAGAATAGCAGTGTAGCAGTTGTTGAGTTTTGCTTTGCTGTACCCTTACTGGAACGAGATGCTGGATATCTTTCAGCATACTCCTGGACTTGATGCGCAGCAAATGTTCTGCTTCTCTGGCTTCGGATTGCTAACACCTTTAGCAGTTGGTGACGTGTTATCAGATGCTGACTCCTCAGCATTCTGCTATCACTAGTTTTCTTCTTCTTTCTTGCTCTTCTGATGTCTGCTGAGATTCTTCCAAGCAACCTATTCTATTACAACTCGATGTTTACCCTATACAGGACATTACACAAGTTGCTAAGCTATGCTAAGGTTCAGCAATGATCGACCATCTACTAAGGTTTGATCCAACAAAACCTTTTACATTGTGCTCCTAAGGGTAATTCAGGAATATTTTCCCAACAATTTTGCCCTTTTTGGTGCGATCAAAGCTTACTAAGGATTGCTGAGACTTAGCATCGAAAAATTATGAGTTACTAGGAAATTTCTAGACAAACTATCTCAGAATCTTACTTGCTTTAAGTCCTTAGCAAAAAAATTATAATTAAATCATTCAGCAAACTTTCAAACATTCTTGGCTTATCTTCCAGATTCTGATTCGTTGAATACACAGAGAATGTATTTCAACTATTGTACGCACTTTGGAAATCAGAATTTAGACAATATGATTTTGTCATGATTCCGATGATTTCATATATGATTTTGCAATTACAAGTTTAGTGAAATCAGTTCAGAATCATGCAAAAAAAAAATAAGAACATGACTGATGGGAGTGACCTTAGTTTTGGGCTTTTGGTGGAGGTTTTGGCTTCTCAAGGGATTCCACCTTCCTCGTTGTCATGGCTAAGAGTTTCTCCATTTGCTCGATGCGAGCTCGTTGTTCTGCTTTCTGTTGTTCTTCTAACTTCATTCTTCGTTCCATCATTGCTTGTTCAAACTCTTTTTCTTTCCTCAGCAACTCAGCTTCCTCTGCTTTTACCCTTGCTTGTTCAGCAATCCTTCTTTCTTCCCCCTCTTTGAGCGCATCCAAAATAGAGGTGGTGAAAGACTTGTGGGCAGTAAGATCGACGCTGAGAGTGACCACATTTGTTTGCACCGTAGAAACGGTTTCTTCCACATGTGTGATCTTGTCAGTAACTTGACCAACCTTTTGCTGAACCTCAGAGACAGAGGTTTTAACTTCAGAGATTGCTCCTCGTACATCCGCAACCTCTCTTAGGACTTCTTCATTGAATCTGGCTCGTTGGATGTCGCGTTGATGTAGTGCGTTGTGGAGTATGTTGACAAGAGATTGAAAACTTACTTGCACTGGTTCAGCAACAATAGGAGCGTCGGAAACGACCATTTCATTACTGGTTGCTCTGGTTGTAAGTTCACCGACTTGTCCTCCCACTGTTATGATCGCAGATTCTGGGACAGTGACTTCAATCGATTGGGTGGTAGCTTCAGCAACCACATGGGTATCTACTTCCATTGAGTCACTCACTACATTTTGATCGTGATTTGAGGCAGAACCTTGAGCCTCAGAAGCTTGAAGTAAGGCAGCAACTCGAGTATAGTCTTTCTGAAAATTGATCATTTTGAGATGGTCCTGTCGCTTAGCCTCTTCTTCCTTTGCTTGTTCAAGAGCGGCTAGTTCTAGGCTCCTAATTCGCAATTTCTCCTCATAAGCATCCTTTCTTTTCTGATAAGCATCCATTGCAGCCTTTTGTCGTTTGGTTAGTTGTATATGTGCTAGAGAATTCTGATCTGGTGCAAACTGAGATCTGGGCAGAGACAGGGATGCAGAGTATTTTCGGTGGGCACGGATGGCTTGTAGTTTTGCAATCACTTGTTGATCGGTAAACTATTTCATGCAAGAGGGCTGATCCATCCATTCGTTGGCCCATAATTCTTTGGAACGCCAGAAATTTAGACATTGCCTTGCAATAGTAATCATCCGTTCTTCAAGACAGAGTTCATGCATAATGTAATCATATGTTTTCCATCGTCGGAATTGTTTACCAAGCACCTTGCCTTCTTCTGTTCCTTCATCAATTTCAACATAGAAGACCCCGACAATGTCCCTACTGACTTCTTGATCTACAAATGCTAAGATTTCATCACTCCAATCTCGGAGATCGGTATTCGAATCATCATCAAGTGAGACAAATGCGCACCACTGAGCTACCCTTCTAGAGTGGAAGAGTTTCCCAGGTAAACCATGAAATGGGATCCTCAGTTGTTTGTTCTTCAAGGTGGGGAATTATCTTAGGATATTGGCATCAAATACCTCATTAGATTCCCCCTCAAAATCAGATTCTGATGAGCAGGTGGATTCATCCAGAAATCCAGCAGAGGAGACTTCTTGCTCTATCGTATCATCTGCATGATCCTCAACAACATCAGCGGCTGTTGTCTCCTCAACAACATGGACTTCTTCAGCAGTGTCCAGCATAGTTACTTCAGCTACAGTAGACTCTTCAGCAACTGTATGAGTCATGTCTTCAGCAGGCGGTTCTTTTCTGGATTCAGCAATCTTCTCCTCAGTAGCTGATTCTCTTTCAAATTCAACAATCTTCTCCTCAGTAGCTGATTCTCTTTCAAAGTCAGCAATCTTCTCCTCAGTAGCTGATTCCTTGGCAAACATGTTGATGTCTGCAGGTTCTTTTATGGTTCGGATGACCCTATATCCTTATACTTGGAAGATATAACATCTGCTGCTTTGTGAGATTCGTCGGTTGCTTCACGAATCTGTACTTGTTTGCCCTTGGAGTGTTCCTTGGTATTGAAGGCTCCAGAGTGGATCATTGTGACTAGCTCCGCGTCAGTCATGCCGTCTTCTTCTTCTGATATTTTGGCAGGTTGGGTGACTTCCACAAGGATTTCCACTTCTTTTACCTTCTGAGTAGGCTCTGCTGTTGTTTTTCTTTTCTTTGCTGTTCTGCTCAATTCGTCAGCAGCTTCCTCGTTTGATGTTGAACTAACCATCTTCTTTTGAGCCTCCCGCTCATCATGAGATTGCTTGATTTGTTCGAAGTTCAAATCCCTACCTTCAAACGTAATTCTTTCAATCTTCTTTCTATATGCTTTTATTTCCCGTGCCTTCTTTTCATCGTTCCGTTTTCCTTTTGTTTCACGAATGCCTTTGACACGGTCCTCAAAGCTTTTAGAGGACAAGGGTGTGTCAATCTTCTTTGCGGTAGCAGCGGCTTGATCAGCAGTTGCTTTCTTTTTGGCATCATCGAGTTCCTGAAGTTCAGCGGTTTTGAACAGTCGTTGACGAGTAGATCTCCTCTTTTCTGTTGGCACAACTTTTGTTTGTTGTTCAGATGAAATTGGAAGGGCAAGTTGACCAATTACAAGAGGTGGTTGTTCTGCTGCTTTCTTCTCCATAATCTCTTCTATCCTTTCGGTAGGTATATCACCGAGGGTTACAATATCATCGAGTTGCTGAAAGCATTGTTCTGTTTCAGCATTCTTAGTCAATACAGTTATTTCGTCAGCAGTGACAGGTGATGTTGCCTGCAGCACCTGATGTCCTAGTGAGCTTTCGTCGACTTCCTCGTCTGAGGTGGGTTTATCCTTATCGACATTGGACTTGCCAGTCAATTTCTTTGGTTTCTTGAAGTCAAGAGGGTTGGCTTCCATCCTTGTTGCTGGAATGAAGTCAGTGGGAAGGAGTTTCACACCTTGATCAATCTTCGTGGGGTGCATGACTAACTCTAGAAAGTTGCTTATTTTCAACCTAAAGTTAACATTCGATGAGAATGTTCCATCGACGGACATGTGATCATTCTTCTTGGCATGATCTGCCCATCGTTCGAAGAAAAATTCTGCCCAATTGCCCTTCACTCTGTCTGTGAGAGCCATCATGACAGCGTACTTTTTGGCAGATAACTTAGAGTATGATCCAGCATCACATTGAAACATCTTGATGACCAATTCAGCAAGAGTTTTAAACTCATCATTTAGGGCGTTAATGGGGGTGGCGGCCTTGAAGGTTATTGGCTGTCCTTTCCTATCCTTTAATTGGCCAGGCTTCTTCCACAGATTCCAACGTCGTTCCATCTCATCATAATCTGCTACTTTGTATTGAGATATATGTTCCCCCTCATTTCGGAGACCAAAAGTCTTAGCAAGTACATTGGCATTTACTTCGATTATGCTTCCATAAACACAGGTTTTGAATGATTTTCCATCCTTACTCAATACTGCTCTGGCATAGAATTCAGATACCATATGCGGATGAAAATGTACAGGTTCAGCGGATAAGTATCGAATTACCTGTTCGCTATCAAGGATATCCATTATCCAATCCGGGATATGTTCTGCAGCAAGACGCATGTACAGTATGTGATCTTTCAAGATTTGAGCTAATCGCCTTTGCTCTTTTGTGTGGCCGCTTTGTGCTTTCTTCCTAGCCATCATAACTAATTGACCATATGATATTGAATCGTCAACATCTTCCTTCTTTAGAATGTCTGTAAAACCTGGTGCATGTCGCGCTTGAAGGGGTTCCTCAGAATTTGGTGGAAAATTGAAGATACGGGGTTCACTGGACTCAGATTGATGTTTATGGGAAGTGGGTTTCTGGGATGATGAGGCTTTGGGATTGGAGGCCATGTCTTTGAGAAAGAATTTGGAGTAATCTTGAAGAATTTGGAGATTTTGATTTTGGGAATTCTGCTCTGAATTTCGAAGGAAATAGAATGAACAGTAATCAGAGCGCAATAGGGTTAAACTTTTGATTGTGAGATCTAACGGTTGAGATAAATTCTGAAAGGGGTTAGATCAACGGTCCATAAAGAACGCGTCTTTCCATATGGCTTCCCATGCTTCAAGAAACACTCAAGTGTATCTGACGTGGCGTCTCCTCAGTTGATGCCGCCATTTGCGTTCATTAAATACACCTTATTGGGTCCCATCAAGTTTGAATTTTGAGTCATCCCGCCTCGATTTCAGATATGTGGTTGCTTTTGATCTAGCAGCCGTCCAAGGATGCTGGTGGATAGTAGTAAGTCTCAGCACCCAAATGCAAAAAATGATCTGCTAACCTTGCACGAGATTCGTCAGCATCTTTCGAAGTTCTGCTGAGTCTCTGAAGACTTTGTTCGAAAACCGTAATGTTGATGAGATCCTCGAACCTTTCAATGCTTCCCACTTAATATTGCTGAAATGATTTGACTCTCCATGCATACACGTCAATTCCTTTACTCGCGATATTTCGTATTCCAAGAGACGAATCATTGTGATCTTCAGACAGATTTTTCTCTTTCCTCACGTCATAATTGGCAAATCCTCTATAAATGCGTCCGTTCGAGATTATCCAAACATCACAACTTCCATCCTCACTTGACTCGTATTTTCAACCTTCCTTTCTTTAAGAGATTCACGTTCCCTTCGTCACGTATGGATTCTCCTCCAAGAACCTTAGATATCAGGCGCAACCTGATTTTGGATGAGCCGGGTCTGGATAGATATTATCTGGATGATTGCGATATGGCAGTGAAGATCATGTCTGCGTTGCAGTGGGGGGGTCTTTCTCAATTTGCATGTGCCACTCCTCATCGTTTTCAGGAGAAAGTGTTGAGGGAGTTCCTTGGTGATTGCCATGTTGAGCCGGGTGTAATTTACGGGGTGTTCCATGGTAAGCTTGTCCGTTGGACCCCTGATACTTTTGCAGTGGATTTTGGGCTTCCTCGAGGTCCTTTGTCTATGGAGGACTATCTTGCAGAAGATGTGGCGCCAGAATGGGTGGCATGGGAGAAATGGCGTCATTCTCCTCGTTTTGAGTTCAGCCCTGACATTCCAGCCTGTGGTCTCCAGACTTCATACTGGGTGATGTTTCGCATTGCCCATGGTATTTTGCTTGGAGAGGAGCCTTATGACCTTTGTTTCTCAAGGACTGTTTGGCAGATGATGATGGCTATGGATGATGCTGCTTCTGTGGACTAGGCCGGATTCTTTTTCAAGAATATCTGGGAAAGCATCAAGCTTCATCCGTTTGTGCCACTGCGGAATGGAATCCAGCTGAGCTGGTTGATGGAGAAGTATTTTCCGGAAATTGTTGATGGTCCATCCAACCTTCAAGGAGCTGATTTCTATCCTTATAAGCCAGTGTCGCCTTTCTAAAAACATAAAGAATCCTGTAGTAGATCTGTGTTTTCCTTTTGACTGATGTTGTAATGTCCCTTCCTTTTGAAGATGTAATGAAGTTCCTCCTTTTGTAATGCATGTCTATTTTCAATGAAGAATAGTTGTATAACATAATGATCTTTGGCATATCTTTATGACATAAGATAGGTTGTATCTTCATGTTTCAAGATCTGCTGAGCAGATTCAATCTTTCTGCTGACTGTTTAGAGGGGTGTTTTCGATATTTGCCACTATCTTAGCAGACTTCATTTAGCAGAGACTTCCATATCATTCTGAAGATAATAAAAAGAAATCCACGAAGACCAAAAAATGAGAACAACATCTCATTCATCGACAGCAACGTCTAACTCCATCATGCCCAATTTGATACATAATTCTTTGAATCTTGTTTCTGCTAGAGGTTCAGTGAAGATGTCTGCAATTTGATCCTCCGTGCATATATGTTGAATATCAATATCCTTCTTTTCTTGATGATCACGAATAAAGTGATGTCGGATATCAATGTGTTTGGTTCTGGAGTGATGTACTGGATTCTTTGTGATGCACATAGCACTGTTGTTATCACAGAAGATTGGGACACATTCAGGAGAAATATCATAATCCTGAAGTTGTTGTCGAATCCACAGAATTTGCTGACAGCAACTAGCAGCCGCGACATACTCTGCTTCGGTGGTTGATGTTGCTACCGAGTGCTGCTTTTTGCTGAACCATCTAATCAATTTGTGTCCAAGGAATTGACATGTTCCGCTGGTGCTTTTTCTGTCAATCTTGCATCCTCCAAAATCAGAATCCGAATAACCACTCAGAGTTAGACTGTTGGCTCTTGGATACCAAATTCCTAGGCCTTCTGTGCACTTCAAATATCTGATAATTCGCCTTGTTGTATCTAGTTGCGTTTTGTTTGGTTGAGATTGATATCTAGCACATATTCCCACAGCATATGATATATCGGGTCTGCTGGCTGTAAGATATAGTAGAGATCCAATGATCCCTCGATATAAGGTAGGATTCACGGCTTCTCCTTCTTTCTCGAGATCTGCTATGCACGCGTTGCTGATGGGAATCCTCAACCTCTTGGTTTTCTCTGGACAATACTTAGCAATCAGATCCTGCGTGTATTTTCTTTGGTGAATGAAAATTCCTTCATCGGATTGTTGAACTTGAAGTCCAAGAAAATAGGACATCTTTTCCATCATACTCATTTGAAAGTTGCTCATCATCAGCTTTGAAAATTTGTCACAGAGATCTTGATTCTTTGAGCCAAAAATGATTTCATCAACGTAGATTTGCACAAGCAGGATGCTTTCTTTATCTTTAATACGGAAGAGTGTTTGATCAATCCTTCCCTTTTTGAAACCATTGTCGAGCAGAAACTTGGATAAAGTTCCGTACCATGCCCGTGGTGCTTGCTTCAATCCATACAAAGCTTTTCTCAGCTTATAGACTTGGTTTCCATTCTCAAAACCTAGGGGTTGCTCAACATAGACTTCTTCTTTGAGCTCGCCATTGAGGAATGCGCTTTTGACGTCCATTTGCATGACCGAGAATTCATGGTGTGCAGCATAAGCAAGGAATAACCTAATTGCTTCCAATCTGGCTACTGGAGCAAATGTCTCATCATAGTCAATACCTTCACACTATTTGTATCCTTTGGCTACAAGACGTGCTTTATTCCTTACCACCACGCCTGATTCGTTCTTCTTATTCTTGAATACCCATTTGGTGCCTATAACATTCTGATGTTCTGGTCTATCTACCAGATCCCATACATGATTGCGAGAGAATTCAGCAAGCTCCTCTTGCATAGCGTTTACCCAGTCTGGATCACGTAAAGCATCCTCAACTTTAGTTGGTTCCTCACTCAATAGGTAACAAGAAAACATTGCAGACCGCTGTCTTGTAAGAACATGATCATTAATATCTCCAAGAACATCTTCTAGAGAATGAGCACGCAGCCATGCTGGTCTGATTGGTTCTTCAGTATTTCCTTCTCCGTCTCGATTATCAGAATGCTCTACATCATTCGCTTGATCTTCAACATCTGGAGTGTTGATGATTTGTTCTTCCATGGCAGAGATTCCTTCAGCAACTGGAGCTTATTCTATAGGAACATCATGATCTGGACCTTCTTCTTCAGCAGGTATCTCAACAGCTGGTAACTCAGCATCTCCTGTGCCAAAGTCTTCAGCAACATTTACTTCTTCAGCAATGGTAGGAGAATTTGAAGTCTCCTCATCTGAATCATCTACCAGAGTAAAGATATCCTTTTGAGGATTGGCCTCAGCACGATCATTGGCATCATTGGCTTGGTCAGCGGTTTGATCACCGTCTGAGCGCGTCTGGAATGGATCACAATCATTCATAGACTTAGTTGGGTCAATCCGTAAGTTCTCGAAAGAATTTAGAATTGATTGACCATTGACGTCATCAGTCTCATGATTGATTTCCTTCGTCTCTTTTACAGCTCTGCGCACTAAAGTAGATTCATAAAAAATAACATTGCATGTTATTTCCACAATTCCAGTAGTCTTATTTAACACTCTATAACCTTTGTGAGTGGGGTGACCATATCCAAGAAGTACACCCTCATCTGACTTAGGTGAAAAAGTGTTAAGTTTCGACTTTCAGTTATTATGAATATAACATGTTGCACCAAAAGCACGTAGATAATCTAAATTAGGCTTACGACCGTTGTATACTTCATAGGGAGTCTTGTTGAATCGTCCGTTAATGGAACTTCTGTTCTGCGTATAGCAGGCTGTCATGACCGCTTCTCCCCAATATTTAGTAGGTAAGTCAGCATCGGCAAGCATAGATCGCACTGCTTCTTTCAACGTACGATTCCTCCTTTCTGCTAGACCATTATGCTGCGGGGTCCTAGCAGTGGACCTCTCATGACTTATACCAGCTTCTGCGCAGAAATCCATGAGGATTCCATTGCAAAATTCGGTTCCATTATCAGATCGAATCCTTTTCACAATAACCTCTTTAATGTTTTGCTCTTTAAGAATTAGCTCGGATAAGATGATCTTAACCTCATCTTTGGCTTCAAGCAAACGAACCCATGTGTACCTAGAAAAGTTATCAATTACCATAAGAGTATATATTCTTTTACTTACAGAGGGAGGAGTGACAGGTCCGAATAGGTCCATGTGCAGTAATTCAAGTATTCTGCTTGATGTATTTTTCTCTGGATTGGAGTGGAATGAGGCTTTGGTCTGCTTTCCTTGTTGACAGGCTTTGAATATTCCTTCTTTTAGAAATGTGATGTCATCAGGTAGACCTGCGACAAGCTCATTTCTGGCTATATGGTTAATGGTTTTAAAATTCAGATAATTTAACCTTTTATGTCATAGCCATGTGGTTTCTTCTTTGTTTAGTGCTAGAAAGCATGAATGTTGTTGACCACTTTGCCAATCGACCACATAAAGACCTCCCTTTCGGATTCCTCGAAGTTTATTTCTCCTGTAGCATTGTCAGCTATAGAACAACCTGAATGTATAAAGGATACTGTGTACCCGTTTTCGCATAGTTGACTTATGCTGAGTAAATTATGCTTGAGGTTTAATACAAGAGCCACGTTGACAATCCTGAGTCCATTGCGCTCTATGCATCCTCTTCCAAGTACTCTCCCCTTGCTATTATCTCCGAACACGACAGATGGACCATAAGATTTCTGAATATCTGAGAATAGAGCTTCGTCTCCCGTCATGTGCGCCGAACAACCACTATCTAGGATCCACTCATTTGACATGCCTGATGTCTTTGCTCTTGAGTCCTAATCCTGCAAGAACAATTAGGTTGATTTAGGTCCCCGTTTCGAGTCAGGTCCTGAAGGATTAGCTTGGGTCATTGTTCCTTTTGGAATCCACATTTTGATAATCTTCAAGGTTTTCTCCTTGAGATTCATTTCTTTACCCTTCTCAACCTTTTGATGTGCATGTGTACGTGGTTGTGTGTTGTGCTCTTTTTCCTTCATCGTTCTTTGATGATGCATGTATCTGGACTCGGGTTTAACGTAGGTGTTTCTCCTATGTGGTGTGTAATGATAGTATTGGGATTTCATTGAATGATGCTCAATGTGTCTTCCCGGAGAAAGGACAGGATTTGGCTTCCTGGCATTTATAACATGATGCTCAACCTTTGTTCTTGAGTTTGCTGAATAGTTCTACTTAGCAGACCTAAATTGAAAGCTTTGCTGAGATTCAACATCTCTTGTGATGCTCTGCGGAAATCTTACATTCTGCTTGACTTTTTGCTGAGGTCTAGCATAGTGCTTGACACTCTGCTTGGGTTCAGCAGACTGCTTGATATTCTGCTGAGCGATCTGCTTAGCGTTTGATGATTCAACAGCTATCGTATCCTTCTCTTTATTATCACCAAATATTTTTCCGACAGAAATAAAAGTGATATTTCTTTTTAGCCTTGAAGTTTCATTTTCGTCATGAAAACTGTGCCCAATTCCAGATCGATCACCGTGATGTCTCTGTTGGCTTATCTGGTTATTCAAGATATCCTGACTAGTCATATACGCGCAGACACACTTCTCATTGGCCTTGTTTTTCAAACATAGATTTTCTTTTTCAAGATTTATGAAATTTTCAGAGAGTTCAGAAAATTTGGTTTTAAGTCTCGATAACTCTTCGCTATTGGACCTTAGTCTTTCGACTTTGTCGGTCAGGCTAGTGACTTTTTGTTTGAGTGAAGAATTATCTTCTACAATAGCATTTTTCAAGGTGTATACCTTTGAAAGTTCGGTAAGATAATCTTCCTCAGAATCCAAGAATGAATTCTCCGAGTCAAATGTGTGTGCTGAGCGTGAAGTGTTAGCTATATATGTTACCTCTTGATTATCGACTGCTAGGGCCGATTCTGAAGGTTGCTCAGCATTGGCGGACGGTTCATCATTCTCAACGATTTTTGCCATGAAGACCATTAGGGCTTCTTCTTCCTCATCAGTGGGATAATATTCTTCTTCATTGTCAGGAATATCTGGAACCTCTGTCCGCGTCAGCAACGCCTTGGTCACAGCTCAGACTGCTCGCCTTTCGAATCTTTGCCACAACCGTTCTCTTTCTTAAGGACTTACTTTTGGACAGTCATGCTTCAAGTGATCAGGAGATTTGCATTCAAAGCATGTCCTTATCCTTTTCTCAGTAGGATGCTGTATAGAGGTTGCTTTTGCATCCTTTTCGGCCTTTGCTTCCAAGATCATTTTTTGTATCTTCTTCATCTGTTCCTCCAACTCGTCTATCTTTTGATTTTCACCGCTTGAGTTAGAAGTTGATGGAGTCTCCTTTGTTGGCGTTGTTGGTGTTGATCTCTCCTGATTATAAAATGGTTTCCTGGGAGATTTCCATTTATTTGCGTCCTTTTTTACGAAGTATGCTACGTCTTCTTGAGTTCCAGCACTCGTTGCACTTGGATATGCTATAGCAGCTTCATTCTTCTTCGACTGTTGAATGATGAATTCATGTGCCTTTAATTGAGAGAACACTTCAGTGGTAGACATGTTGCTCAAGTCTTTTTTCACTTAAGCTCGTCATTTTGACAAACCAATCACTTCTGGGATAGAGTTTGGATATTATTTTGTTGTTCATTTCTCCTTTGTCATGTTTCTTGCCGACATTCTTGAGTTCTCCTATGATGGTGTTGAATCTTTCTTCCATCTGCTGAATGGTTTCACTAGGAACCATGGCGAAGGATTCGTACTTGTCCACAACGACTTGTAGCTTGTTCCGCTTCATTTGTTCTGTCTCCTGAGAAACTTCACATATGTACTCCCACATTTCTTTTGCTGTGTTGTAGTCTAGAGCTTTGTCAGACATCAGAGGAGGTAGACAATCCATGATTAATTTCAGGGCGATAAACTCCAGCTGGCCTCTTTTCTTGACTTCAAGAGTCCATTCCTTGTAGGGTTTCTTCACCATCTCAGGTCTGGGTTGACCACCAGCGGGTGCAGGGGGTGCAGTGTTAACCTTCATGATCTCTATAGGACCAATCGAGAGAATATCCCTCATCTCCGGATGAATGCTTTGTAACTGGGTCATGGCCTTCTTTTTCCAGGTTTCAAAACCATCCTTGTTGTACTTTGGAAGAGCGTGATTCGTCATGTTGATTCTTTTCGCCTTTACCTGAGCTATGTAGGACACAGATACAAGAAACGCAAGGAAAAACTAGGATCTAGGTCCTAAGCGACTCAGAAGTAGTCGATTTTTCAACCTCCTGCTCTGATACCATTTGTTGGTCCCTGAGATCAGAGTCGTCGTGGTAACAATAAGATATACACACAAAGTGCAGCGGAATAAAAATTAGCGTTTACTTGTAAATGAGTTATTCTTGACTTGTGGTTATTGGTTCAAGTTTGCTTAAGTTACTTCTTGCAGTTATACTCTAGCAACTCCATTGCTAGGTTAAATTTTCGTAGCTCAAAAGTAATAGAATAGTAATCAACAAGAGAACACAAGGTTTATAGTGGTTCAATCAAATGATCTACGTCCACTCCTTAGCCGAATCGCTAAGAGTTTCACTAAAAAAGTATACGGTGTACAAAGAGTTGCCTTTCCTGTAAAGCAAGCAACCGACGTTTGGTCTGTCTGCTCCACGGCTATCTTTCGATACTCCGAACCTTTCAGGTGTGGCTCCGGCTGAGTCAAGGGCGCACCTTCGTAAAACTCGCTTTTACCACCTGTGGAAGATTTTAAAGTTCCTTCCGAACTATCCTTCATTCTCGGCTTTAGTGCCCGTTCTAATCAATTTCCTTTCGAGAAACTGACTGCTGGATACTTTCTATAACGAAAGTGATCCCAATGATTGAAGATTCTTGAATCCCTTCAAGAATCTCTCAGATGAGTGTCAGATGTTTGGTGGGAACGTTGAAGGCTTTTCGATATCTCGGTATTATGCCTTTCAACTGAACTGCTCTCAGGGCTTTTGTCTCTTTTTGGAAACTTTTGTACGTGTGTTTGCGTTAGAGAGTGAGTAGCTTCTGCATCTTCATTTGACTTCCCTTTTATAGTTGTTTTCTCGAAGTTGAGTCGTCAGATCCGTTTAGACACAACGGATCTTTCCACTTAAATGCATGTAGCTTTTTACCAACTTTTCTGTCTTCGTACAGGCTTTTCCGTCCTACTTCTAACAGGTCTAATCCTCGCGTGTTGGTCAGAATAGCGGTGTAGCAGTTGTTGAGTTTTGCTTTGCTGTACCCTTACTGGAACGGGATGCTGGATATCTTTCAGCATACTCCTGGACTTGATGCGCAGCAAATGTTCTTCTGCTTCTCTGGCTTCGGATTGCTAACACCTTTAGCAGTTGGTGACGTGTTATCAGATGCTGACTCCTCAGCATTCTGCTATCACTAGTTTTCTTCTTCTTTCTTGCTCTTCTGATGTCTGCTGAGATTCTTCCAAGCAACCTATTCTATTACAACTCGATGTTTACCCTACACAGGACATTACACAAGTTGCTAAGCTATGCTAAGGTTCAGCAATGATTGACCATCTACTAAGGTTTGATCAAACAAAACCTTTTACATTGTGCTCCTAAGGGTAATTCAGGGATATTTTCCCAACACTGACTATGCCAATTATTTGGTGAGTGGAGTTCCCCCTCCGGAGTCTACCCCACACGAAAGGAAGAGATTTCTGAAGGAGGTCTGATTCTACTATTGGGAGGATCCGTACTTGTGGCGCTGATGTGCCGATACCATTATCCATCGGTGTGTCCCTCAGCCTGAGTTATTCAAGATCATCAAGGCTTGTCACTCCTCTCCTAGCGGTGGCCACTTTGCTGCCAACAGGACCGCCTTCAAGGTCCTCTCTAGTGGGTTCTACTGGCCGACCATCCATGGCGATTGCAAGGCCTTTGTTTCTAACTGTGACAGGTGTCAGAGGATGGGCAACATTTCCAAGAAGGATGAGATGCCCCAGACCCCAGTGATTGAGGTCGAGATATTCGATGTGTGGGGGATAGACTTCATGGGACCCTTCCCACCTTCAGGAGGTTTTACTTACATTCTTTTGGCTGTTGACTATGTTTCCAGGTGGGTGGAAGCCATTCCTACTACCACCAATGATGCCAAGGTTGTGGTGAACTTCCTTCAGAAGCATGTGGTGACTCGCTATGGCACTCCGAGGGCTTTGGTAAGCGATGGTGGTTCCCATTTTTGTAATCATACTATAACTGCTCTACTTGCTCGATATGGTGTCAAGCACAGGGTTACCACTCCATACCATCCTCAAGGGAATGGCCTCGCTGAGTTGTCCAATAGGGAGATCAAATGAATCCTTGAGAAGACTGTCAAGATGAAGAAGGATTGGGCATTCAAGCTCAATGACGCGCTGTGGCTTACCGTACTTCTTTTAAGACGCTGATTGGTATGTCTCCATTCCAGTTGGTCTTTGGTAAGTCCTGTCATCTTCCTGTGGAGCTTGAGCACAAGGCATGGAGGACCATGAAGGAGCTGAATCTGAACTGGAAGGCTGCTGCTGAAAGCCGAGCTGCTTACTTGAATGAGATGGACGAGTTCCGTGAGGAGGCTTATGAGAATTCCATGATCTACAAGCTCCGAGCAAAGAGATTCCATGATTAAGGCCTAAAGAGGCGACAATTCTACAAAGGGGATCTGGTCCTGGTCTTTAATTCTCGCCTCCGCTTCATGCGAGGAAAGCTGCAGTCCAAGTGGAATGGACCATATACTGTGGTCAACATTACCAGCAATGGAGTGGTGGAGTTAGCTGGTCAAGATGGCACAATTTTTAGAGTCAATGGAAACCGAGTCAAGCGCTACTACAACTCGCTGCAGATTGGAGCTGTGGAAGTGCATTATCTGAACCGGCCGTGATTTGAGGTATCGTTGAGCTAACGACGTTAAATGAAGCACTTGTTGGGAGGTAACCCATCGCTTTACTACTTTATTTCAATTTTCGAGTCAGTTTTTCGAGTCTTAGGTGTTTTCGAATTTGTTTCATGCCTTAGAAAAATTTCTAGCTTTTAAAGTCAGTCTTCAAAATTCGGGCCTCTGTTTTGATCGACAACATTTATGTCGATTGACAAGAGTGCCAATTTCAATTTCTGTCGAGTTGTTAATCTTGTCGATCGACACATATGTTGTCGATCGACATGTCTGTCGAATTTAAATTTTGTCGAGTCGTCGATTGTGTCGATCGACAACCTGTCCGTCGATCGACACAAGTGTGTTAGGATTTAAAATTCAATTTTGTATTTATTTATTTAATAAAGAAAAACTTGGAAAATGGCGCTTCTATCGATCGACAGCACGTCTGTCGATCAAAACAGACGCGCGAGTCTGTTTTTCTAAAACACGCTGAACAACCACTTTCTCTCATTCCCTCTCTTTGTCGGTCGACACACACACACACGCCTCCCCTTCCCAAACTCCTTCCCACCAATTTTCACCTCTTCCGACCCATTCCTCACAAGGTAAACTCACTTCCCTCTTCTCCTTTCGATTATTTGTGTTCTATTTCCATGATTTTGTGCGAAAATTTGAAATTGTGTGCCCTAGTTTTCCCTTTTATGCCATGGTTTGAATTGTTGTTTTTACTTTGATTTGTTGCATATATCGGGTTACATTAGTTCGTTCTAGGTTGTAGGAGAGTCGATATGAGTTCCGTGCTACTTCATTGTTGATATTTGTGGATTTTTGAGGAATTGAGGATTCCAAATGCACCCCCTTTACTGTTGCTCAAGTTATACCTTTCCAAATTGCAAATTATGATTGATTTGTTTATTGGTTGATGTTTTGCTCTTGGTTTTGGTGTCAATTGCATGATTGGGTGGTCAATTTGGAATGGGTATCCCCAATTAAGGTTGAATTTTGGATTTTTGATTCATACACACCCCCTTTACTGTTGCTTGGTTTGTGCCTCTCCTATGTGTACATTTTGGTTCTTGTTACTTATTGGTTGATATTGTGCACCTGGATTTGGTATGAATTGCATGATTGGGTGGTTACATGGCTATGGGCATGCTTCAGTGCGATTGAATTTGGTGGATTTACTTGCATTAGGCAAGTTTGGGGGAGTTGCTACTTTCTTAGTTACTTCTTTGTGCTGATTGATGTTTGTTGCTATTGTAGAGAGCTGAGTATGTCATCTTCTGATGAGGAGTATAATCCGGGGACGGATGAAGAGATGCATGATGACACGACGTCTGAGGCCGAAGAGGAGCACGACCAGGTCTTAGTGCCAGAGGAGCTGCCGAATTGGAATCTAGAGTTTGCCTATCCCGACCACCGACGCCATTTTCTCCACATGAAGACCTTCACCTTGAAGGCAACACGGTATCCCGATGATGCTGACTTGCGCCGGCTGGGTCTAGGGGATGACGTACAACGATTGTTTGCCCGATGTGGCTGGGGGCACTTCATTACACAGCGGTGGCCCACCATTCCTCCCTTAGTCTTGCAGTTCTTTGCTACACTCCAGATCATCGAGCCCGCCCGCTGCCGCGGGACCCCCGGCGAGCCTAACGGGATCCAGTTTCAGTTGCGGGTGCAGCCGCATCGACTTAGCCGATCTGAGCTAGATGGGATATTTGGGTGTACCCCAGGAGGCATGTACAGTCCACCTCCCGAGTTCCAAGTCGGGACTTTTTGGCCTTCTATTGCTGCTGCAGCTGATCCAGCAAACTTTCATATTGGTAACATGAAGGCAACTTTCATTGACAATCTGGTGCTGCGATACATTCAAAAGCTGTTCGGCATATATGTTTTCGGCCGGAATGAGCATGGGAAGGCCCAGGGGAGCGAGATATTCTGTATTTGGGCCATGTTGGGTGGAGTGCATATTACCCTGGCTGCATTCGTCATGGAGAACTGGAAGAGGTAGCTGATTGCCACCCCGTGCGATTTCTGGTGTGGGGGGTTCGTAACCCCCATTGCTGCGCACTTTGATATTCCAATCCATGCCTTCACACCGATTGCTGGCGACCAGACTTAGGTGATTGGCCAGCTGGAGCAGTTCCGATTCTTTGTTGATTATGGCGGTGATTTGTACCTACGCTTCTCCAATGGCGACAGGTTTCTTCTGCCAGCGCCCGAGTTGACTCATGTCACGGACCTCGAGTTCCGTGACAATTGGTTTATGGCCACACAGGCCCACATGGACAGGACTCAGGGGTCCCGAGGTGGGCAACCCACCTCCCGATTGCTTCACCGCGAGGGCACTCCACCTGATCAGCGGGTTCGTACCCGTGAAGAGGAGGCCGAGAGATTGGCCGAGGAGCGGCGATGGGCTGCTGCGCAGCGGAGAGATGAGTAGCCCCGATCTGACCCCCCCATTTCAGCCCATTCCACCTTTTCTTGCAGGGGGCGGGGATTGTGCCTCTACGTCCTACGGGGGTGCAAGTACTTCCAGCACAGTTCCCGACTAGGGCGAGTTCCTCCAGTTCATGCCGGATTAGACGACATCCACAACCAGCTTCCGTACCGAGCTCCGAGCAGTTTCTGATCATCAGTTGGTACATGACACTATTCTGGCCGACATCCGAACTCAGCAGGCTGCCCACACCGCCGCCATAGCGGATCTGTCACACAGGATGGAGGTGAACTTCTTGACATTTGAGCCTGCCCTGCGCTATGGCCGCCGGAACAGGAGGGAGGAGCTCGATACGAGTCCGCTGAGGGAGTGAGGTTTTGATTTCCTTCCTACAAGTTAACTTTCAAATTTATTCTTTCCTTCGTATTGAATAAGTTTGGGGGGAGGATGACTTGTCGGAATGGAATCTGTTATCATTTACTGCTTTATTTCTTATTTCCAAGTATTTCAGTTATTTCCCTGTACTTTATTTCCTTTCAGTTGTATCATTTCTGATGTATTCATTACTTTCCGATGTAATTGTTCTTAGGTTCAAAATCCATTAAGTGTAACTTGAGATTATGTACTCTTCCTTCCTTAGATATGAACTTGTTTGGTTGATGATTGGTCTACACTGATATTGAGACAATTAGGATTGCATGATGAGTAACCGATGATAGGAGAATACCGCATGATGAGTTGCTCTCTAATTCTTGATGTTGCTTGATTTATCTGGTTTGGATTTGATACTGTTAGGGAAGAACAAAATAGCCAAGTGAGATTTGTGCCTGAATTTTTCTTTCATGTGTGATCGAGTTTGCTGTTAGATTCTAGAATTTGGCTTATTTCTCTCTCGAGACTGTATTGATGTGAGACTTGGTGAAAATGATCTTAGGCATCTCTTTTCTTAGCCTTATCCCAAACACTAACCCTACACATGACCACTTGGAGCCACTTTGAGCCTGGAAAGTCTTTCTTTTGATGTAAGTAGTGTTCTGGTGAGTTGATTGTGTGGATTGAATTAGAATACAAGAAGGGTAGTGTGATTATGAGTTGTGGTTTGTTGAAAATATGAATGCTCATAGATTTGAGGTGAGTTGAGAAAAATATTCTGAAAAAAAAAATAAATAAAAAGAGAAAAAAGAGAGAAGAAAAGTTTATCCTCTTATGTGTAGTTGGGTTTTGTGGTACTATGGTTCAAATTGTAGGATAAGCTCACAAGCTGAACAATTGTTGAAAATGTGTATCAGTAGAAAAGAGGAAGTTGAGAAAGAAATGTGATGTGGATTGACAGTTGGGAAGTTGTGGAAATCATAAGTGTGTTAGCCACTCAGCCTAAAACGACCTACCTTCTAGAAAAGCCCCATTTCAACCAAATTAAAGAACTTTTTTATTCACCGAGTTATCTTACTTTCTAAGCAGTGGAGAGATGAGGAATTTGCCAAACTTATGGTTAAGAAAATTGTATTACTTTGAATTGAGTGAAACACATGTCCTAAGCACTTGAGTGATGAGTGATTGATGAAATTCTTCCTATCTGTGAGGTTCTTCCCGAAATTGTTGATAATTTGGATTGGATTTTGATTGCATTATCTTTTGGGTGAGAGTGTACTTAGATTGTGATGAATCTTGTGAGGCATTGATCTCTATTTACATGAATTTAAGTTTCTTTTGGTGATTGATCGAGGACGATCAATAGTTCAAGTTTGGGGGAGTTGATAAGTGCTCTATTTCGTTCACTTATCAATGGATTTTTAGGTTGTTTTGATGATTTTATAGTACATTTACTTTAATTTCTGAGCATCGTATTAGTTTTATATCTGAATTGTTTGTTATGCTAAAAATGCAGGTTTTTGGAGTAAAATCTACTAAGTAAGAAAATGGAGGATTCTGTCGTGCGCTCTGTTTTGATCGACAACATTTTTGTCGATCGAAACAGAGGGACAAGCTTATCACAGCCTCGGTGTTGAAGATTGAAGCAGTCGACAGAATAGGACAATCCTGTCAGTCGACAACCGCCCTGTCGATCGACAGGGATGCCAAACTTGGGCAGTCAACAAGTGAAGAAGTATGTCGATCGACAAGATTTGTGTCGATCGACATACGGGTATTTTAGGCCGATTTTAATGCTTTTAAGTTATTTTCATGTTGGGACAATTAAACCTAGTATATATTGTTTTGTTTTGGCGAGAATTGGAACTTATGCCACTTTTGAGACTTAAACCTAGGATTTTTTCTTGCTCTTGAATTGCTTTTGATTTGTGGTCAGGATTGTGATCGAACCTTTTGAAGATTGGATGCAATATCAAGGCTTGTTTTCTCTATGAAGTTTTGTTACAGGTTTTATCTTTCCATATTTTTGTTTAACATGAATATGTGTAGGTAATCCTTTATTCAGATTCTAGGGTTTATGTGATTGTCTTGGATGCATGTTTAGGTAATTAAATCGATCAATATTTTAAATTGGTTTTTCAATTCTTGTGCCTTTTCTTAATCTGATTAAATTGGCCATTTGATTAGGTTTTCATAATTAATTAATTTGAGACTGTAAAGTGAAAATTGATTAATGGATTTAAGAATTGATAATATGGATTTTTAATTGTGTCTGAGAAGAGGAATTTAATTCATATGAATAAATCTGAAGTTTTTGGGAGTTGTTAATTTCCCTAGAGACCGAAAGGATATAAGAAATTGACAATCTACTTTATGAATTGCTAAACCCTGGAATTTGTAATATTTTCCTGATGTTCCACCTAAATCTTTATTTTAAATTGATCGATGGAATTTCCTTGCATGCTATCCTTGATATGAACTTGCCCTGGAATCTGATCTTTTCTCTAGTGTTTTAAAACCCGATTTTAAATCTCTGCTTTAATTTAATTTTCTTGCAAAAATTAGTTTTAAATTTCAAAACCCCTTCAAATATCTATTTACTTAGACAACAAACCGAAAACAAATGTTTCAGTACATGAGATGTTCGCTTTTACAATCTCCGTGGGATCGATAATTTAAACTTGTCACTACTCTATAAGTATTATTAAAAAAATAGTGATCAACCTCCACTTTTTACCCGAACTTCTTACCCAACAGTCCATATGTCCAATTGAGAAGCTTTGAATAGTGACTTCACACTCTGCCTTCCAGAGGAGGATAAGGCCTCCTTTTGTACCTTCTGCATCAACCACAAAGCACCCATCATAACCCAAGCTAGTTTTCCACTTTTCACATCTTTTGCTACTTATTCTCATTTCTGAAATAAAAGCCATTGTTGGGGAATAATCGACTAAGAGTTGACGGAACTCGTGGAATGCACGAGTATTCCCCAGTCCTCGTGCATTCCAAATTAAGGTGATCATTGGGCTCGGCGGGGCTGAGAACCAGCCACCGCCGTTGTTGCCATCTTGTTTGTATCGAGACTTTTTTCCTCCTCCATGCTCCTCTTGTGTTCTTCCATGTTCATCGTCATTTTAGCTTTTGGCCTTTTATGTCTAGTATCATCATCATCTTCAATATCCATAGCCTCCGACATATTTTCTCTTTTTCTCCTGGTGGTGATATCCTCCTGACCACTTTTTTGTTTCCTACTATGTGTGGTATTTGTCTTCCTCTCTTCTTCCATTTCCCTTTCACTTCTGTGATTGTGGCCACATGACCTTTTAGCATTTGCTCATTGCTACCTTATGTCTCTTTCATTACTCTAGCAACTCCAAATTTTGGTTCTATGGTTGGGGGAGTTTTCATTTCTCCTCTATCCAAAGCCCCTGCAACTTTTTCAGAATTATTCTCTTCTTGATTCTTTATTTTTTCCTCCTTAGCCTCCTTGTTCTGGACTTTAACCCGTGGGAATCTCACCATGGGTTGATTTGATCTCTTTTCTGTCTCCATGTCTGCACTTGATCTTATTTGTTTTGGTATCCTTTCTTGATTAGTTAAATCTATAAGGTCATCTTTAGTAATATCCACTCTATGGGATAAGACTACCATCGCTCTGTTTCTATCTCTCTGCGGGCTCCTCCTACTTGTGTTACTTGCGGTGCTTCGACTTCTAAAACCTTCGTACTTTGTAGCTCGCATCCACCCTCCATAATCCAATTCTTCCCCCATTGGTTTTCCTTTATCACAAGCCTTTAGTGTATGCCCAATTCGACCACAACTATAACAAAAATCTGGAAGTCGTTCATATTTAAGAATAATGAGATTTTCCTCCGAGTTACCTTCCGGCATGATTGAGACACACCTTTGTAATGGTTTATCGATTGGTCGACTAACTCTCACACGGGAAAATTTACACATACAGGTCCCTTCTGCTCCCATATCTATTTCTTTGACCGACCCAATCCTCTCTCCAATTTCCTTAATAGCTTTTTGGTGCATACAGGTAAACGGCAGATTGTGTAGCTGCACCCAGATAGTAATTTCATTGAAGACCATATTAGCCACTTTCTGTGGGTCCTGGGGTTCTCTGAACACCATTAAATCGTTAAAGAAATTCCATGGACCTTCATCAAGAACTCGTTGTTTTTCTGTTTGTAACGAGAACTCGATCATGAATAGGTTGTCACCTAACATTTTTATTAGAACAGTTCCATGAATTTGTAAAATCTTTGGGATTTGTAGGATTATGGTTTCTCTGTTCAGTATTTTTGGAGCAAAAATCTTACCGACGAGACATTTCCTTAATCTCTCAACGCCTGTTCTTGCTGCCTCACTGGATAGTTGAATCTTGTTTTCTTCTGCTTCATTTGAGATCTTCAGCTTCATTATGAGACGGTTTATTTCCTCTGGATCCATGGTAAAAACTTCTTCTACAGTGGGAAGAGATCTATCCAAACTAGTTGGTTCCTTCTACTTTCATAAAACTCGTCGCCGCCAGGGGTTTAGGGTTTTACAAAGAACTTCTAACTACCTGTTTAATTCATGACCATTTCATTCTTTTTAATAACAATATGAGAATATTATCAACCCATCTTTATTCCCATGGATGTTAGATTTTGTTCGTCGCAAAATATAAGGATAATGCTAAATGAAATTATAGTTTTGTTAAATATAGCTTCTTTAAAAATACAAATTTAAATTATAATATAGTATTACAATTTTACCCTTATTGCCTCTGTTTAAATTTTAATTAAAATAATAAAAAACAAACGAAACCTCATCTCTATACGTCCCAAATAAAAATCAAAAACTCCAAAACAGATATGTAACCTCATCTCCATCTTCATAAAATAAAAATCAAAATTTCAATGGAGATACATAAATTTTATGATTATCTTCTCCAAAATTTAAAACCCAAATCTACGAAAATTAAAACTCCAATTTATAGAATGTTAATTTAACGTAGTCAACCCAAATATGTGAACATTACGTTGAACAGTCTATTTATCCATATCAACTTGAGGTTTTATTTTTGTTGAAAATTGATGTTGTAATCCACGCATTATCCCTTAATACGGTGAAATTTAAGTGCTTTCCTTTTTATTAGTGAGTTCGGCAGCGTGTAATCTGACGATAATTGTTGCTTCGCTTGCGACGTTTGTAGGGTTTGGATAATCTCGGCACCATGCTAGATGTTGGAGGAGTTTACTATCCACATTAGAAGAATTAAACCTAGTTGTGTAGATCCCCTGCAAAAGAGGACGAGGCCTTTCAACAAGCAATGGAAGTAGTTGGAATGAGTTGCTAGAGGTTATTTTCTCTTAAATTCTATATTATGGAGCCTAGTGATTTTAATGATTTCAATAATGGTACGTGAAGTTTTCTCGATGCATCAGTTTTCAGCTTGCAATGATGTAATTCTTGTAAATTGAAGTTTTAATTTTACCCATATCAATTTTATAAAGCTATGGTTTTTATTCACGTAGAAGGAGATGGCTATATATTTTAATTTGATTTTAATTATTTTAATTAAAATATTAAATTGGGTATTATAGGGGTAAAATTGTAACATTATATTATAATCTTAAATTTTATTTTTCAAAGGAGCTATGTTTAACAAAAATATGATTACATTTGGAATTACGTATATGATTACAAAAATTGAATCCGTCGCAAATTTTTGCGATAGATTTGCGAGGGAATTTTCCTGTCGCAAAGAATTTTCCGTCGCAAATTAATTTCCTTCAAAAAATAAATTTTACGTTTTTTTTTAACCGGTTTTGAACCAGCCGGTCCAACCACAAATTTGGTGGTCTGCGTCCAAGGAGATTCGAACTCGGCACCTCCCGCACGCATGTTGCGCGCGTTACCGCTGAACCAAGCACAAATATCATTCAATATACGTACTAAAAATTATAAATATTAAAAAAAAGAATTTTGCGACAAAAAACAATTCCGTCGCAAAATTTAAAAAAAAATTTGGTCGCAAATCCGTCGCAAATTTTCAATTATGTTGTAGTGAGAATAATGATTTTGAATCTTAGACTGCCTCTATCGGCCACCTTTAGAGCAGCTATCTAAAAGTGAACCAACCTCGCCTACGAGCATCCTTATCACAATCTGTGCTAGGCTCTTCATTGTTTCTTCTAGTGATCTCAGGGGTGCGGCCACCTTCCATGGGTCTTTGAAGGTGTCAGTTTTCCACCTTAGTCATCGCTTCTACATCTCGGCTTCGTCATGAACCTTGTAGTTGGCTATGTCTTCTCCGTCTGCTCGCAGTCCGTACTTCTGTGCTAATACATCTGGGCTAACAACCATCTTCGTGCCCAAAACACTTGTAGTGAAAAACTTTTCACTTTCATCAACCACTGCGCGAGCGAAGAATTCTGCAACTATGTGTGGCTAGAATTAGAGGTTTCGCAAAAAGATACTTAAGAAAATTTTTGAGGTCGATTTTGCCTATGAGATTGTCGCAGTAGTGCTTCCTGAACAACGGTTCGTAGAGTATCTTGTCTTTCTTCACTTGAGACGCCCTCCTCTGTTCGTAAGTGAGTTCACCAGGCGCCTTACCATAACTAATGGCAACCAAACGATAGTAGGGGATTGACTCATCAATTTGCTCCTTCTTGAAAATTCTTGTGAACGTGGATTAGAATTGTTCAGGTTCTCTAGGTATTGTAAGTCTTCCGGATGATTTTTTGGTGGGACTGGCACGATTGGAGGATCTTGCCATTGATGTTAATTCTGAAAACTCAAAAAGTGTAGAGTAGAAGAAATTTCAAAATCAGAAGTATTGGGAGTACTGGGGTTTAGAATTTCCAAACAAAACTTCCTTTATACGTTCCCTGGTAACCGGCTTCACTATGAGCGGTTGGATTTCTTCTGCTGAATTGGATAAATCAACGGTTGGGCAGTTGATGATGGTTCGCCTTACGTCCCACGATGCTGGAAACTTGTGTGTGGCTGACGTGTCCGTTGTGTATTTGTCGCCGCCTTGAGCTAGAGTCACCTTTTTAATTAATGTGGACTCTTCTTCTTCTCCGTCATTTAGATAATCCCGCCTTTCGAGAGATTTGAAATGATTGTCTCTCTTTTGTTTGCTGGTCAACATGCAGAATTGCATTTGCTGAGAGTAACACATCCAGCAATATGAAAGGTCTATGCTGGGAGCTTGGACTCAGCATACGATTATCTGACATACTCCTTGATTTCTGAATACTTTAGATCACATAGTTTGATGAGAGCTTGGACTCAACATTCGATTCTTTGATCTAATGTGATCTTAGCATTCCTTGGACCTTCTGTGTTTATTTGCTGAGAGCTTGGACTCAGCACTCCACTTGGTCTTTGAAGGTCTTTTTATTCCGTAGACAATGAGCATCTGCTGAGAGCTTGGACTCAGCAGCCTTCGGGGTTCTACTGAGAGCTTGGACTCAGTAGATAGAACAAGCTCTTAATAAAGTTTTGGTCCTTGATGGAACAAAGAGTTTTCTTTACTGAGATCTTGGACTCAGTATTCCTTCCGATTTCTGTTTGCTATCGTCGAATATAGCAATTGATATCAAATTGCTGAGAGCTTGGACTCAGCATTCACCGGATATCTGCTGAAAGCTTGGATTCAGCAGTACTTCTAGACTCTTTTGATTTCTTGAATCTATTAAGTTCAAGAGTCTATATTGAGAGCTCATACTTAGTAATCGTTGGGAATTTGCTGAGAGCTTGGACCCAGCATTCAGCAGAGAAAGGTTTGCTTGAAAAAAAAATCTTCATTTCAACTATCAAGCACTCTGCTTCCGACTTAAAGTTGGGGAGACCTTTAAAAATTCCTATCTTCTGATTTTCCTTTGCATTTTTTGAATCTTTTACCAGGAAAATCATAAGAACTATGGATAGGATTCTAAGTACACAAGGAGTGTAGTGATCTAGCATTTTGATTTAGGCAGTTATATTGTTTGAGACAACAGAGTATTGTCATCAAAACGAGCATTTTATTGATGTCATTGATTTACAAGAGTTACACTTCGCAAAGTATAATGCTACAAGTTTACAATAACCAATTTGTCTTCAGACTGCTCCAAATAATGCCTTTGCTAGATCTGCTCCTTCTTGGTCTTTTCCCCGAGCTCATTGCTGCAAGTCACCCCACTTGCACAACAATATCTTGTTGGTTGAGAGATATCCAGCTTCAAGTTCATTTTCTACCTCCTTGAACTTGCGTTCCCTCCTGGATATCTCTTCGGCTTTCATCTTCTGGGCTTTCCCGTGGACACTTCTGCACACGGAAGAAAATTTGAATCCAACAGATCTCACCATCTGCTCAGATCGGCGCCCTTGTCCACATTTCTTATCAGCACCTGGTGTTTACAGATGTTTACTACTTTGTAGGATGGGTAACATCTGCCCTGCCAGTATGCTCAGATTCTTCCCTGGAAGCCAAGCAGATGCATTCGAGTTGCATCTACTTCATCCAGATGCATTGGAGTTGCATATACTTCATCCATAGACAAATTCTTCATCTCTTCTTCGTCTCCATTTTCCAACTTTGGTGCTGGAAGAAGAGATTAGGAATTAGTGATTTGAGAAACCTTACCCAAAGGTATTCTCAAATCTTTGTTACTAAGGAATATTCATCCTCAGACCCACTTGACAAGCTTATATCTCTCCAATGAGAAAGTTTCCATGGCCTGACGAAATGAATATCCAACCTCCGTTCGGTTCTAATATCGGAAAATTCATCGTCAAGGATGAACCAAGAATTGAGAGAATCTTCTTAGATGTGATCTTTGTGAAGATTACGATTCTTCCTCTTAATTTGGAGACTTCCAATTCACATTGTTCGAACCCATTCTAAAGGTATTTTGGTGAAATGGTAGAAGACATTTTTGGTTTTCCTTGAGCAATAGGGTTCAATCGAAGGGAATGAAAGGCATAGGATGGTTCTAGGTTTCAGAGGTTTTGGATATGAATTCCTAAGCAAACTAACCTCCCCTTATATAGACACGCTCGCCCTAGAGATTTGTTCAACCAATCACTTCATCTACCTTGGGAACCGACAGTTTCAGTATGACTTTCCATGTGGCCATTCGAGATGCTATTTTCAGAATTGAATCGTCTCAAGCCTTGAACGAAATATTCGATAATAATGGTGAATTTCAATCGTTGCTTCATCATTGATGATGATCTTACTTGATATATCGGTTGCGTATCCCGATGTTTATTCCCTTATTCGATCATTTTCCCAAAATTGATTCAACAATCGTCTTCACATACTGAGAGCTGGGACTCAGCATTCTCCTAATTTAGTCTGTTGGAACCAATATTCTTCAATATATGACCGTCAAGATTGCTGAGAGCTAGGACTCAGCAATCGTGCTTAAACTCTTAGTATTTCTCTGAAGAGCGTGAGCTTGGACACACTCTTATTCCGTATCATCTTCAAGAAATCCATATAATTTTGAATTCCAATAAATCCAAGAACTCCAAATGACCTTAGGGAGTTCAATAACTTCAGGAAATCGAAGAACAGAATGAGAGCTAGGACTCATTCTTGCGTAACCTCATCTAACTCTAATAGAACGAGCTTTAGACAAAGCTCTTTGAATCTGCCTTCTGCTAGAGGTTTGGTGAAGATATCTGATAACTGGTCTTCTGTCCTAATATAATCTACGGAGATATCCTTTTTCTCGACGTGGTCTCGAATAAAGTGATGTCTGATACCAATGTGCTTCGTCCTAGAATGATGTACTTGATTCCTCGTAATGCACATTGCACTGTTGTTGTCGCAGTATATTGGGACGCAACCGGTGCTGACTTCATAGTCTTGAAGTTGTTGTTTGATCCAAACACTTGTATACAACAACTTGCAGCAGCCACATATTCAGCTTCTGTTGTGGATGTTGCTACAGAGTGTTGCTTTTTGCTGAACCAGCTTATCAACTTATGACCAAGGAATTGGCATGTCCCACTCGTACTTTTTCGATCAATTCGACATCCTCCGAAGTTCGAGTCTGAATATCCAACGAGTGTGAGATTATCAGCTCTGGGATACCAAATTCCTAAGGATTCCGTTCCTTTCAGATATCTGACAATTCTTCTTGCGTACTCCATGTGTGACTTCTTTGAATTTGCTTGATATCTAGCACATACGCCTACAACATACGAAATGTCTGGCCTGCTGGCCGTTAAATATAATAGAGAACCAATAATACATCTATATGTTGTGGGATCCACGGATTTGCCTTCTTTATCCATTGATATCTGACATGTTGTACTCATGGGAATCCGCAATGTCTTCGGCTTTTCTGGGAAAAAATTTCTGATGATATCTTTTGTGTACTTCTTCTGGTGAATGAAGATCCCGTCACTGGATTGCTGAACTTGAAGACCTAGGAAATATGACATCTTTCCCATCATAGATTTAGATTTCTTGATCCAAATATGATATCATCCACATAAATTTGGACGAGTAATATATCTTCAACATCTTTGATCAAGAAGAGTGTCCTATCGATCTTCCCTTTCCTGAATCCATTCTTTAGCAGAAACTGTGATAATGTCTCGTACCAAGCTCTTGGTGCTTGCTTCAGACCATATAGAGCTTTCCTCAATCTGTACACCTTGTTTCCACGTTCAAATCCTGGAGGTTGCTCCACGTAGACTTCCTCATTTAATTTACCATTCAGGAATGCGCTCTTGACGTCCATCTGAAAGACAGTAAAACCATAGTGAGCAGTATATGCTAAGAATAACCTGATTGCTTCCAACCGAGCTATTGGAGCAAACATTTCATCGAAGTCTATTCCTTCGCACTGCGCATATCCTTTGGCAATGTGTCTTACTTTGTTCCAGACGACGAGTCCATTTTTGTCGTGTTTGTTCTTGAATACCCATTTGGTTCCTATCACTGACTGATGTGTCGGTCGATCGATGAATTCCCATACATGATTCCGAGTGAACTCTGACAATTCTTCCTGCATGCCGTTGATCCAATCAGCTGATTTGAGTGCGTCTGCTACTTTGGTAGGCTCCTCTTGAGATATAAAGCAGGCTAAAGTTGTGTCTGATTTGTATTGGATCTGTAAGATCTCCTAGTATTGCTTCAGTAGGATGATCTCTGAGTAGCCACTTCGGTCTTTGTAGTTCCTCGACTGGAATGGCTTGACTGCTAGACGTTCCAATATGACTTTCGGAAACTGGAACATCAACAAGTTGTAGAGTGTTCAAGCTGACTGCTATGTTTGTCAGGTTGACTTCTGCTGAAGGATTATCTTCTGGCGTATCGTCTACTAAATTTGAATTTGTTGTTGTAGTATTCCTGTCTTCAGCAGTCTGCTCCTGGTTAACTTCAGCAAGGTTGTCTTCAGTAATTCTCTCGTCATTTTGGGGATTATCTACAAAATCTTCTTTTTGTTGATTGACTTCTCCTTCTTGAGTTCCCCCTTGAGACATGAGTTCCTTGAGAGAATTTAGGTTGGCCTCAGCCTTACCAGTTACATCACCGGCCATCTTGATTGTTTGCTGATCAGTCAAGATCTCCAATGGAGATGATGATTCATTCATTAACCTAGTCGGATCTATCGGTTCAGCTTTGGAAGTATTCGAGCCCAAAGGTCCATTGACATCATTGGTTTCACGAATCGTATCTTTCTGACTTCTCATGGTCCTGCACACTAAACTATCTTCATAAAAAATAACATTGCATGTTATTTCCACAAGCTTGGTTCACTTGTTAAGTACTCTATATCCCTTGTGAGATGGATGTCCATATCTGAGGAGCACTCCTTTGTCAGCCTTGGGAGAGAAAGTACTTAACTTTGACTTCCCATTATTATGGATAAAACATGTTAAACTGAAAGCACGAAGATGAGATAAAGAAGGCTTACGACCATGATATATTTCGTAGGGAGTTTTGTTGAAGCGAAGATTCAATCCACTTCGATTCTGTGTGTAGCAAGCATTCATAATAGCTTCTTCCCAATATCTCTGACCTAGATCTATATCGGCAAGCATTATTCGCATGGCCTCCTTGAGAATCTTGTTCCTCCTTTATGCCAGACCATTCTGCTGAGGTGTTCTTGCAGTGGACCTTTCATGTCCTATCCCAGCGTCGGCGCATAAATCCATTAATGCTCCGTTACAGAATTTTGTACCATTGTCAGATCTTATCCTTTTCACCGTGAGCTTTTTGTCATTCTGTACCCGAAGTATCAGCTCCGGCAGAATTGTCTTTACTTCGTCCTTTCTCTTGAGTAGTCTCACCCACGTGTACGTGGAATAGTCATCAACAACAACTAAAGTATAGTGTTTATTACCTACAATGGGTGGAGTTACAGGGCCGAATAAATCCCTATACAATAGCTCATTCATTCTGTTTGATGTGGCCTTTTCCAGATTGGATCTGAAGGACGTCTTGGCTTGTTTTCCTTGTTGACAGGCTCTGCATATTCCTTCCTTTTTGAAGGTCTCTTTGGGTAGTCCTGTAACAATGTTATTTATGGCAATGTAATTGATAGTTTTAAAGTTTAGATGCGTTAGCCTTTTGTGTCATAGCCATTTTGTATGTTCCTTGTTGAATGCTATAAAACATGATGCTTGCTGACCACTTTCCCAATCAACAACATAGAGTCATTCTTTCCTGATTCCTCTAAGCTTTACTTCTCCAGTGGTCCTATCAGCAATCTCACAACCTATATCAAAGAAAGAAATAATATATCAATTTTCACTTAGCGGGCTGATGCTCAGTAGGTTGTGCTTGAGATTATCAACGAGGGCCACATTAATGATGCACATGCCATATTTCTCGATGCACCCTCTCCCGATTACTCTAGCTTTTGAGTTGTCACCAAACGAGACTGAAGGTCCTCCGATCTTCAGAAGCTCTGTGAAGATCTCTTCATCTCCTGTCATGTGACGTGAGCATCCACTGTCTAGGATCCATTCTTTTAATTTTCTTGAGGTTCTTCTTCCTGGACCCTGTTTCTGTAAAACAAAGAAGTTATATTTTCGGTACCCGATCAATTACGGTTCCTGCAAGATTAGTTCTTTGGATCATTCCTTTTGGAATCCAGACCTTCGTGATTTTGACATTTCTTTTGTCATCACGTTTTACTATCCTTCCGTTCCTATTGGAATAATACATTAAATCAGCATAGGAATGTGCAGGAGTGTGCCGAGCCTTCACAGTATTTTGAAAGTATGGTGTTTTAGACTCTGGCCTCAAGTAGGAGTTCCTTTTATTTGGTGTGTAAGCTGACTTCCTTGCAATCTCAGCAGATTGCTTAACCTTGCTAGGATTTGTATGAACCTTCCTAGTAGATGGAACAATCTACTGGGTTTCATACTTTGACTTTACTGGAATTTTCTCAGCAGACAAGTAATTTAGTCTTTGCTGAGCACTCAGCTGAGGGACGTTAGTTTGCCAACATTTCTACTGAGCAAATGTAGCTAACTTACATTTTTTCCTCTTGTCTTTCCTAGCAGGTTGCTAAATCTTCCCAGTTGTTGGGACAAAAACAATTTTCTTTGATTTACTTGATTCAGCATCGTATGATTCTTCTTTATCAAAACCTATTACTGCAAAGTTCTTCGAACTTCTTTGGACACTTAGAATCTCATTTAAATCTCTCGTGCTTTTTGAAAATTTACACTGACAAGTATTTTGCACGGAGTTTTTGTTTTTCAGAACTTTATTCTCCTGTTTTAAAACGTTAAAATTTTCATTCAAGGAGGAGAATTATGTTCTTAATTTCAAAAGTTCCTTGTCTGCTCACTTAGATTTTTAAATCTCACTGGTCAAAGTAGAAAGCTGAGATTTCAAAGAGGAATTTTCTTTTACTAAGATATCTTTCAATGCATGAACTATTGGAAATTCTTTTAGCAGAAATTCTATGGTTATTTCATCTGATTCTGAGTAATATGAATCAGCAGTATCATGCATGTTTCCTGAAGTAGAAGCAGCAAACATAATAGAATATGTTACCTGGTTTCTTGTAATCGCTAGAGCTGATTCTCCTGTCTGCTCCTCATTTCCATTAGCATCTTCATTGATGTCAGCCATGAACACCATGAGAACATCCTCTTCATATTCTGATGAGTAGCATTGGTCGTCATGATCCGGGATATATGGTAGTTCTGTCCTTGTCAATGGAGCTTTAGTAACAACTTTTGATGCTCGCCTTTCGAACAACTTCCTTAATCGTTCTCTTTCCTCTATTAGAGGACACTCACATTTCAGATGATCCAGAGAATTGCATTCGTAGCATGTTCTTGGTGTCTTTTTGGTGAATTGGTTGTCTCCTGGTTAACTTTGCTGAAATTCTTCCTTCTTTCTTTTGGCTTTCATCAATAGCTTTTGTAATCTCTCCATCTGCTCTTCCAGCTCGCTAACTGAGCATTCTGCTTCTTTGTCTTGAGATCCACTTGTGGATGGTATCTCCTTTGTTGGACTGGATTGAGCTGGTCGATTTGAGTGGAATGGCTTCTTGGTTTTCCACTTTTGTCTGTCTCTCTTTACGAAGAATGCTGCATCCTTGATGGGTTCTTCAATGGTTACTGCAGCACGAACAACTTCGTTTTTGTTGATCTGCATGATGTCCCATTTGTGTGCCTTCAGTTGAGCGAACTCTTCTTTGGTACTTATTGCTGATAGATCTTTTTTCTTCAGACTGGTCACTTCGACGAACCAGTCCTCCTTTGGTAGTCTTGAGAGAATCTTTGAGTTCATGTCGGGAAGCTCATATGCCCTTCCCAACTTTTTTAACTCAGCTACAATGGTGTTGAATCTGGCCTCCATGTCCTTGACTGTTTCACCTGGAATCAATTGAAATGATTCGTACCTGTCTACCCATTGTTGTATCTTGTTTCTCTTCATTTGATCTATTTCGGTGCTTAGAGTGCCGAGAAAGTCCCACATTTCTTTGGCATTCTTGTATTCCAAGGCTTCTGCCATTAGGGTTGGTGACAAGGAACTCAAGATTAAATCCATGGCAACATAATCTAGTTGACCACGAACTCGGTCTTCTGGAGTCCATTCTTCGTACGGCTTGTCCACTAATACTTCTGGTCCTGTTACATCTTCGTCAATCCTGGTTTTCACCTTTTGGATTTTGATTGGTCCATTTTCGATCACTTACTTCATCTCGGGATGGATATTCATCAACGTGATCAAAGGTCTCTTTTTCCAGGTAGAGTAGCTTTCAGGAGTAAACTTTCCAAACTTCGGGTTGTTTCACCGTTGATTTTAACCCTAAACACAAAAACACAGATATGCAAGGAAAATATGGATCTGGTCCTAAGCGACTCAAAAGCAGCTAGTCTGTAACGACTAACTGCTCTGATACCACTTGTTGGTCCCCGATCAGAGTGTTTATATATGCAGCAGAAGTATTAATGATGTCTTGCTCGTATCTAGCTAAGGTTTCGATTTAGCAAGTGTTTATCAAATGTGTTTTAGCTCCAATGTTTGTTAAATTAATTGCAGTTTATACTACAACACTTAATGTGTTGAGTTTTAAATATGCGCATACACAATATAAAGAAATAAAGCAGTAAAGGGACACAAGGATTTACAGTGGTTCGAATAAATGTCTACGTCCACTCTTCAATCCTCTGACTGAAAATTCACTAAACGATTGAATACAAGGTCATACCTGATCTCTAACGTTGAGCAGCTCCTCCGTCTGGTTAGCGTGCACCTTCAAGCACCTCGGTCTTGAATCTTCACCTCATCGCTCCGTAGAGTGAGGACAAACCTCCCTTCTACTTGGACGTCGACTGTTGGGAGTTTTATAGTTCTTCCCATAACCTATCCTTGTGTTGGTGATTGGCCGTAATAATCACACTTGCACAACAAGGTGACTGCTAGATTCTTTCTAGGAATAAAGAGAATCCCAAAATTAACCTTAGAAGATAAACTTCAGAGGTCTCGAGCTTCAAGTATGATGGCTTGTGAAAAAGCTTCAATCACGTACTAGCTCAGATGTCTTCGCATGAGGTATAGAGTGTTTGAGTTTTCTCTTATTTTCTCTGTGAATGGAATTTCACGAACATTTGAATCATTTTTGGATGGCACCTATTTATAGGTGAAGATTCAAACGGCTGTTTGAATCTTATCCATTAGACTCAAAGGGATTGCTTGCCAATCTCTGTTCTTCATTTTTCTGCAGTGCACAGAGACTCTTCAAGTCTCCCTTTTCTCTGATTGGCGTAGCTCTTATTTGTAGTTGTCTTTGTCAGAACAGATCTTTAGTTTGAACTTGAAACCTCCGTTGTGTCTGTTGATTGTTCTATTCTTTGATTCGTCAGGTTTCCTTTTGATCCGGATCCTTCTGATTTACGACTTGTATTATTTCCTTGATTGCTGTTGAGTTTTTGTTGGCGATTGGTATTCAGGTGACATCCCAGCAGGCTTGCTAAGATCTCGCAATATTTGACGTTGCTTATTCCGCCTTCTCTTGAGTGCATTCAGCATTCCTTCGTGTTTGCTGGCTTTCACAGCCTTCTTCAGCTCTTTAGCAATCATCAAGTCTGCGGGTTCCTTCAACATTCTTGATTCTTCTCTTCTAGTTCTATTACAACTCGAGTATATATGACCTATACAGGACTTTTACATTTTGACTCGATACTAAGTTGCTAGAAGATAGATTGGGTTGAGCTTTGATGCACCAAAACATAGTAAACATACATTGATAACTAAGGGGTTTTGAAATTTCTAACACAATCCTAACAAATTGAATATAACAAAAAAAAACCATTAATATATCCAAAACAAAAACATCACTATATCCAAAAATATATAGCCAAAATATCATAAATATGCCCAACACATAATAGTCAAGCCACCATCAATATTTTGTCACCAATAGATTAGTCATTCAATAAACTTAGAAGTATGACTAATTCATTTACAAGTAATTAAATTGGAGAACTCTCATCTACTAATTGAGAAGTTTGGTTGTGATTTATAATATCTTGTAATTGAGAACTTTGACACTTTTCCTACAATAACAATAAAAATGTTAAGAATTCACACTCACTTATCTATATAATATTTAATGTGAGTTGATGTACCTTTCTAAACACCTGTGTGCGCTTGACTCCAGGAGTTCGTATGTAAATATTCCGTGAATTACCTATTAATATTCCATAACCCTTCATTGTCTACATTAATAATAAATAAATTTTAGGATGCATGTTGAAAAAAAGCTACATAAGTAATTTACGTGTCTCTTCTCTTTTTGGTATGTTGCATTAGTATTCTTCCATGGTCTTTCAACTTTTTTTCTTCGAAAGTTGATAGCCAATTGGTTATGGTTGTTGCATTGTAGGCACTTTGCAAGTTCTTACATTATGCCCAATTGTTTTACATCTCTTACATAAAAGCCTCATACATTCATTGTCCAACTTTTGCTTTCCATGACGTGGTTCTTCATTCACGTCTCTTCTTCTATTCTTCTTTGGTCTACCAAGTCTAATTATAAATGGAGGAGGCAGTATAGGAGGTCCCTCCACATGTGGTCATTCTTTAGGACCATGAAATGGCTCCAAACAATGCTCATATGTCTCAAGACAATTGGCTCTATAGTAGAACTTATCAATATATTTAATTGGGTCATCTCGATTATGCCTCATACAAGCAAGAGCATGGAAACATGAAGTTTATGGCATACTCTACAATCTAATACTACAATCTTTTGTCTACAATAGATATATCACCAAATACATGTACCTCCAACTTGTTTCCCACATCTGGAATAATGTCACAATCTTGAAGAAATGCTTTTAATTACCCTAACTTGATGTTCATGTTAGGACACAAAATCTCAGAGCAATCATTTAAAGTTTTCACTACTTTATGCATCCTACTCATTAGTCTCTATCTTATATCCTCCAACAAATCAATGATAGACTTATTTCTACTCTGAATGATATAATTATTAAAAGAATCACAAATATTGTTATCTATTGTGTCTGTCTTAGTGTACGGAGAGATCAAAGACTTACACCACTTTATTGGCTCTATATTCATGGATTGTTCTTAAGCTTCCCTTGATTCATCTTTTAACTTCTTCACCCAAAACTTGAATCCAGACTTGTGTGTGCACATTGCTGCTTTCCAAAGCAATTTTTTTAATTCCGGCCCAGGGAACTATTTCCTCCAGTTGGCGTAAATATGTCGTACACATTGCCTGTGTTCGACATTTGAAGCTAACTTTTGAATTCCATTAACGAGACCCTACAATTTAGTAATAAATTTTTTTTTATATAAAAATTCATTATAAGAATATAAACAACAAACATTATATGTATTACTTTATGTTGATCTAAATATCCAGCCAAAACCATCCCTATTGATAAATCTTCAAACGAGTGCTCAAAAAACTAAGTCCAAGCATCCTCGCATTCTTTCTCGACGACCGCCCAAGAAATGGGCCACATCTTGTTATTACAATCTTGATCCACATCTGATAACAAAACTTCCCTGATTATAATTTCAAAAACCAAGCATAAAAACATATGATTCATTTGCATTCCAATAGAAACCCCTTTCTTAGAGCTGAAAAAAATATATAAGCTCTTTCAAATACAGGTTGGTCCCTCTCATCCAATCTTGTCTTCGTCAAAAACCTTCCTTCCTTATCTATTTCCTGCAAATGCAGTATATAAGATCTCAACATCTTATATTGAGCTTCAAACGAGCCTGAAATTCAAACTAGTGCTTTTTGTTTGGCTTTATAATATAAGTCCAATGTCGCATTAAGTCCAAATTTCAATTGAATATCCTGCATCATCAATTTTCCAGGATAGTTTGGAACTCTCTTCAATATTGGGGTAAGAATGTCAGCCAACCAATCATTAGTTGTTTGTCTATTGTAGGGAGTTCGAACACATATGTGTCTATCTATTATATTTTTAATCACAAATGTTGACCTATTCCCCAACATACTGGCATATATCATATATGGGCATTCTCCATCACATTTTGCATCAATTTTATTTTTATCTGATTTATTCCACCATATATTACTCATTTTCAATTTCCCAATTTCTCATCCCCTCTTTGCATTCACCATAATTTTTAACTTCATCCTAACTTCAAACAAAAACGTTTTTTTTATCAATATTGCTTTTATATATTTTCGCATTTAACCTTCTTTTACTTTTGTAACACAATTCCTCATCTGAGTGTAATAAGCTTGCAGAGTCATTAAAAGACTCGTACTATGAGTTGTGTCTCTCATCAACTTCTTCATCCAGACATGTATGATGTAGAAGGTTCACTGTTGTTAATGATGCTCATATTTTTATTCTCAACCCTACTTGGCTCAATAGTAAAATTATCGTCCAAACACTGAACATATATTTTCAACTTTTTGTTCTTCTGATCAATGTGATTAAAAATCTCATTGTAAAAACCAACATAATTAGTAAAGAATGTATATCTTTCTACATCCTCCCTGTATTTAAAAGCATACTTCAAATCATTATGATATCTTAAATATTCGATATATGCTTCTAATTTATAAAACTGAAACACAACCTAGTTAATATTTTCAATAACTTCAGACTTCCCTATGACATAACAATCTATATTCCGAAAACTTCCACCATGGATAATGTGAATATTGATAAGATAATCAAACACATTCATTGTGGTATATTCACATATCTCTTTACCTTTATTTTTGGAATCCATCACCTAAGTCAAACAAACTATATAGTATTTGGAAACTAGACACATGAAAATAGTGTTTGTGGTAATTACAAATCATTCAAGAAAATATAAAACAAATACTTTAATTATAGCATTTAGCTTATATTTTTCATACATAGTTTTCTATAAAAAAAAATTCATCAAAACTATAAGCATTAGAATACATATTTTTTGTTTTGGGAAAAATCACAAAATATAGTTAGTGATAAGATGAAAGATAATGTTATACATTGTAATCTAGAAAAAAATTAGAGAAATTTATAAATTAGAGTTAATATAAAAATTAATTGGCAGGAGAATGGTTCCTATAACCATATTCTTTAAAGTATTTATTAATTTTCCATTGCTTATTAGAATGATTAAAAAAAGACAATATTACATTTGCTTTCTGAATATCTTTATGATTGAATGCTATTTTTGGAGAGAAAAGTAAGATTCCAGTCCACCTAACATCTAAGAAACTAAACACAAAAAAACCCTCTTAAATCAAAAGCTAAGAAAAAAAAACGCGATTAAGGCTTTTGAAGATACGGTGACTAACTCGAAGACTCCCAACTCTAATGCATTATTTGTGCAATTTGGGAGGGGTTTACTAAGATTTTGCTTTAGATTTAATTTGGGTAAGAAGTCAAGTCTTCATCAACAATTTTCAATTCTTCAGTCTCTGCGGAGAAAACTCTTCCATATGTTTAGGTTTAAATTTGTAGTTGTTTAGGTTTCTTTTTAATTATTATTTTACGTATTGTTTTACAAACCAGTATCATAAATTTTGAAAAAATATATACATACGGCCACTAATCGATTTTAACGGATGAGGTGACAGTAATTTAATAGTGTTTAAAATTGGGATGAAATTATAGGATGTATAATAAAACAAGGTAGATATCCATAATTTTGAAAGATGAGATTAGAATTTTATAATTTTGTAAAGTGATAGATAGATACACATAATTACCCTTCAATCTATAATGTGTCCAAATCTATTGAACCAAAATTTGATTTATTCTTACCCTACTTTTGGCATGACTTGTTTCGTATCAAGTCGAGATTCGAGCTTTTTTTATCGATTATTTTGATGTTTACGAACTTCATCGAGCCTTAGTTGAGCCTAAACAAACTTTCTAAATTTAGAATATATTTAAAATACTCATTATTATTTTAATGGAAAAGTTATTAATTCCAAAATTAATGTCATATTCATGCTCAAATTCAAATTTTTTTCATTACTAGAAAGATTTATCATTATTATTATTCTTAATTCATGAAAATATTATTTTTATAAAAGTAACTATTATAAATTTCTTACTAATTTTAGCTTATGACTCTGCTCACGAGTCTAATACTATGATGCTTAAGTTTGGTTCGTTTAATAAACGAGTTTTATAAAAAGAGCTCGAATGAGTTTTTATCAAATCAAAATCCTAATATATTACGAACAATTTAGTCCATTTACAACATTGATAAGTCCGTAAGCTATGTGATGAATTATAATTCAAGTTTCTGTATTTTTGAAAACCGCCCTATTACGTACGATTTGTCAAATTTTCAATTGGGTAATTATGTATATCTATCCCGAACTATGAGAATTTATGGAATTCTATCCCATACTTTTAAAGTTATGGAATTCTATCCTACACTGTATTTATTTATGGAACTTCATCCAATTCATTTGACATCATCAATATGTTGCCACATCACCTATAAATTGTCATGTTGGCAATTCACATCAAGCTTTTGGCTGACGTGGATATTATGACGTGATATTTTTTATTATTTTATTTTAAAAAATATTTTAAAATTGAAATAAATTTTAAAAAGTTATAAAATTTTAATTTTTGCGAGTTAATTTGAAAATTGAAATGAATCTTTTGATTGTCTTTGGATTTTTAAAATTTTTAGAAACTCAAGATATTTGATGGATACAATACATTTTTTACTTTTAATTCTGATGGCACAATACACTTTTTAATTTTAATGCATTTATCAAATTTATTATTCAATAATTAATGTTAAATCCTTAATTTGCAGCTCGACTACTATATCTGCTTCTTTATCTTCGCTTTCGCTTCTTGCATTTTTTTTCATAATTTTTTACATTTTCTTATCTAGAAATTCTATACAGACTTTTCATAGTTTTGTTGATGTCACTACAATTCTACTATTTCATTCATTTCTAGGTATCTTGCGCAAGCTCTTTTAAGTGATATAGAAATTTAGGAAATAAACTTGTCAACAAATAAATTAGGAGATTTAAAAGTGAATTTATTTCCATAAATTCCCAAAACTTATTGTTTTAAATAGAAAATATTTAATATTATAGTTTTTAAGTTATTAGTGAAGTTTTATTTAATTAAATGAGATTTTATTTAATATTAATTATTTTATCATAAGAATAAAATATTAATTACTGAATAAAAAATTAATGTATATAAATTTAAGAATACGTCTTAAAACTCCAAATAGAATTAAAAGATTTACTTCAATTTTAAAAAATTTAAATTTTATTACTTTAAAAAATTTACTTCACTTTAAAAATAAAATAATAAAAATGGCACATCATAATATCCATGTCAGCCAAAAATCTGATGTGGATTGCCAACATGGTAATTTATAAGTGATTTGGCACCATATTGATGATGTCAAATGGATTAGGATGAAATTCCATAAATAAATATAGTGTAGGATAGAATTCCATAACTTTAATAGTAAGGGATAGAATTTCATAAATTCTCATAATTTAGGATAGATATACATAATTACTCTTTTCAATTATCAAAACAAAATTATATTAACATGATATAAATAAAAAGAAAGCAAAAATATAATTCTCTAAGTCGGGATATTAAATTTTGAATAGACAATTTCAAAATCTTTCGAGAATTTAGAAATTCTTTAAGTAGGTTTTTTAGAATGATAATATTCCGGTATCAATTGTTACAAAATTGAGGTTGCCATCAGAGTTTGATATGATTGGCTATATACCATAGCCAATTTTTATTCAATTGTTTTAACTTAGCTGCTACAGAGGCTTTGAGGCAGTCCAAATATTTTACCATGAGATGGGGCCTTCGTTGGATCCAGCCCTGCATTATTGGATCGAGCTTGTGGACTTCAAAGCCCAAACTCATATTCAAACTATTAAATTCATTAGTTTATGGAAAATAAAAAATAAAAAAATTCCTCCCCACTTCGTCCAGCCAGTCAGCCACAATGGTGAAAGTTTTGGATGTGACAAAGATATTATGAATTCGAGATAAGAATTTTAAATTAATGTATTTTATTAAAAAAAAAAAATCGGAAATTCATCACCAAAAAAAAGGCTTGTGCTTGCTCTATAAATTAGAGCCATATGCAGATTCGTGTTTACTCTACTCTTTATATTTTATTTTTAGTTTTAGCAATTTATGTACATAGTTAGATATACTAATATAACTTCAAAGTATATTTATATTTATACTAATAACTAATACTAATAATAAAAGTACTATTACGATATGCGAGCTATTTCATACGTCATTCAATTAACAATGTGATTAATCATTTATTATATACTCTCTCCGTCTCATTATATAATCATTCTTCTTTTCGGCACCAGAATTAAGAGTTGTGAGTGTAGAATGAGTTAGTGGTTTATTTATTTATAAATTTAATTCTCTGTCACACAACACTTAATTATAATAATGATGAAATCCCATGCGGGACCATTGCGATTTGATTGTCATTCCAAATAACACCCTAAGTCTAGTTTGTCAATTTGTTTATGGCACTAATCTTCCAACTAATTATGCCATTTTCTTATACCAAACAAATCGTTATGATTAATTCATTCTATTTGTGCTTCCATATTTCAACATGACACTAAATCATACATCTACGCATTCGATAGACTATATTTTATGTTCAATTAATCAGGTTAAATTAAATTAATTCACATTTCATCAGTTTATAATGATTTACACTTAATTAATGAAATTATTTACTCTTTCCATCTATACAAAATCATAGAAATTAGTACCCTTAAAAAAAATCATAGAAATTAGTGTACATGTGCACTTCAAAACGTAGATTACCTTACAAAAATATTCATAGATTATCATTTGCGGGTCATGCTCGATACTACTCCCTCCGTCCCGGCTGAATTGTCCCAGTGACTTTGGGCACAATAACCAAGGAGTGTGAGTGTAAAGTAAGTTGAATGGAATTAATATTTTATTGTTGAGTGTGAAAAAGTTGTCTTTTTAAGTAATGGGACAATAGAGGTGGGACGGACGAAAAAGGAAAGTGGGACAATTGAGGTGGGACGGAGGGAGTATATTTTTATACTTATATTCATAATTTTTATACTTATACCCCAATAATAGAACATAATTTGAGAAACTGCCTAAATAACTAAGAAGATTATCCATTCAAAACCTAAAATGTAATTTAATTATTGATTCAAAATTTAAAATATAAATTTTCAATTAATATATTAAAAAATCCTTGGTTTTTCAATGAAGAACATAATATTGAAACCATAGATTAAAAATCAATAATTTTCAGATTTTAACATGACAAGATTTCCCCAACTATATTTCTAGGTGTGGAAATTGGGTGTTAAGGGGCGGTGGTGAGCAGGGCCGGAGCCAGTCACAAGCTCATGGAGGCGACCGTCCTCACGAGCTTAAATTTATTTTTTATTTTTCAAATTGTATTTTCTTAAAAATAAGATAAAATTATATGGTACGATCTTACGAGATGTAATCCAGCTCTCATGATTCTTTGAACTTGTAGCCGTTCTCGTGGTGAGTGAGTATTAATAGAAATTCTTTTTTGAGAGGGAGAAGAGTATTAATAGAAACACAATAATAGAAGAGGCTTTAAACATCGAATCAATCAAAGATATTGTCCTATTAATCAAGGCATGGCATGACATTGCAACTATAAAGTTAACAAAATAAAGAAATGTTGGATTTTAGCTCCATGCATGGTGTCTTATCACTATAACTAGTTAATAAAATTCACAATTTTAATTCATAACCTTCCACTACGTTTGACAAGAAAACTCACCTATAAATATCTACAAACACTGTATGTGGTCTTTTTCTAAGCCACGTCAAGTATAACAATTATATATTTTATTTTATGGAAAGATTTTGTTACATTTTTTTACTAAGAGAATTTATTGATTTATGTTTTTTTTTAGATTTTTATGCTTTTTTGTAGGTAAATATTTTTATGAATTTTAATTTACCTCATAAATTCATTTTTATCTCTATATTCATATAGATAATCATATTATACATACATCATATATTTCTAAAAAGATTTACTTTAGTTTAAATTTTAAAATAGATTTGTCCCAAATAAAAATATGATATCTTTTAATTTCAATATGTATCTAACATATATCACCTTATTTCAACTATTATAAATACATTTCTTTCATTTGGAATATTATCACTTCAGAATATTAAAATAATTGAATTATCGATTCAAAAATTGAAATATAGTTTTTTATTAACAGCAACAATAATGGTTAAAGTCTAAGAAAGAAAAACGAGAGTTGGTGTAAGGAATAGGGGTGAGCAACGGTCGGTTCGGTCTGAAAACCGAACCGAACCGCCCAAACCGCCAAACCGCAGATCTTAAAAAATCAAAGCGAACCGCCCGCTAGGATTATGTAAACCGCACCGAAACCGCACTGAACCGAATGGGCGGTTTCGGTTTGGTTTGGCGGTTTGCACCGAACCGCACCAAACTGCACGGTTTCGGTTTAAACCGAACTTTTTCCACATATTTTTCAAAATGCTTGAATTAAACATACATTTTCATGTTCCAACATTCATTAAAAGTCCAAATACACCAAATACAATCCCACAAGTTCAACAAACAAGTCTAACTCATAAATCCAAATACACAAGTTCATAAATAACAATTCAAATCTAAGTTCAAATCTACAAATTCATATCCAAACCGCCCGAACCGAACCGAAACCGAACCAAACCGCCCAAACCGAACCGCCATATTTTGGTTAAAACCGAACCGAACCGAATTTTAGCGGTTTCAAAAAATCTAAACCGAACCGCACCAAAATTAATATATAAACCAAACCGAACCGAACCGAAACCGCCGGTTTACGGTTTGATTTGGTTTTCGGTTCGGTTTTGCTCACCCCTAGTAAGGAATACAACTTAGTTTTGATAATTGTAAAAAACATTTAGGCAGGTATAATTTGTATAGAGCTGACTAATTAGAACCGATTATATAATTATTGTATATTTTGTAGAGTTGTAATATTCTAAGTTTTGACGAGAGCCAGAGACTGGAAGACTTAAGGAACTAACTGAAGATGAATCAGTTCGGAAATTCATAGCTAGTCAACCAACTGACAATTTTGAGAAGAGAGCTGCAAGTGACAGTCAGAAGAAAATAAGCTAACCAGCTGTGAGAAGAATATCTGCTAACAGTTCAAAAGAAATTGGACAACTGAGAATGAATAAACAATAATAGGCTCAACCGAACGAATTGTCAGCTGATGGGTCACATCAAAGGACGTAAATTGCAGAATTGTACATCTCGTACAAACATTCGCTTGCAGAAAAGATGAGTTACATAATGCGAATCACAATGCCTACATTTCAAATGTGACTATAAAACCTATTTAAATAAAGGAGTTCATATTAGACCTCATGTCTAAACACTGATCAATTGAACTCTATAATCTCTCTTTCTAAGGCTCTTTTAAGTCTTTCATACATTGTGCACGAGACTACCATGCTTCTTAGGCACAAGACCACCTAAGGCCAACTAGTTGATCGTTAGCTAAGGCTCCAAGACATCTAGATCCATAGGATCATCCATTAGAGTCCGACATGCATGAAGGAAACCCAAACCTTCATTTCCTGTAGCTAAGATCATGGAGATTTCAACATGTAGAAGAATAAAATTTGCAACCCGTGTTGTAATACTATTGGTAGCTAAAATTACACAAGGAAGAGCCCAGTGAGCGGCTCGTAGTAAAGCTCAACCGACTATGGTGCCTGCGACCAAAGCTATCTGAAGACTACTGTTGGTGAATAACTGACACTCTAACATGTACTCCCCGCGAATCGGCACACTTACCAAATCGAGCTCAATATTAAAATATTAATTCCACTTACACTCAGTCCTTAATTTCCATGCAAAAAAGAAGTGTCCCAATTCGCATGGGACGAAGGTAGTATTAAATTACCATGAGCAGTTCAAGTTAGTATTTTTCGTTTTAACTGAATGATGAGTGCTGTAGGAACATTAAGCTCCCGAACTACTATAAGTAACCTGTCAATTTTTTGCTTTTTGTAATATGTTTTATTGCTTCCAACTAATTTGAAATTCAACAACAATCAACAGTTAGACCATACCTAAAATTGAGAAAATAAATAAACTTGTTTGGCTAATAAATCTTCATAACTACCATCTAACTCTCTTCTAAAGTTAGCTGAGAACTTAACCTGGATCCATCGTGCACACATTACACGCTTCAGTACCACGTGTTAACTGTAATAACGGACCATCAAGTGATATCAAAGCATTTAATCTTACAGACTGACTATTCTATATCACTTAGGACAAGACTATTCCTTAACAATGCAGCGAGCATGTCTTTCCAAAAACAAAGAAAGATGGATACCAGTAAGCCGAAGAGAGCAGCAATGTTGAGGAAACAGAGCCAGAGGAGGATGTCCAGAACTAAGGAAGCTAGTTTCTGAGAGAGGTGTCCTGCTAGACTGAAGTATCTGAACAACAACTAGTGCTTACCTTGATAGTAATTGACTCTCCTACGCATTTGATAACTCTAAGTCGTGTTACTCCAACTCAAAAAACTTATCCTTTGAATCTCTTTTAAAAGATTTTTCATACATCTGTGTAGGGATTCGAGGTGAACTGAATCATCAAATTCAAATAAATCCGGACCGTTCATGGATATTGAAAACAATTAACCAACGATTAAACCCTAAGCATGCTCTTATGAATTTAATACAATGGATTTCAGATATACCTTAACTCCGTAGGGTCTGATACGATCTTTTGCATTTGAATTTCAATCCCTTAGTTCAACCACGCGAATTTATTAAATAAGCGAAACAAGAAATTAGAAACAAATTTAATTTCAAGATTTAATTAATGAAAGAGAGAAGAAAAGAGAATGTTTTTCACCAGATTGGGTCTTCAGATCTGTATCCCAATGCTGTTCAATCCTGCTACTGGTGAGGATTCCACAAGACTGTGAATGTGAAGGATAGAGTCGAATTTATTCTTCTCCCAAACACAGGCACCGCCTACTCTCTCTCTCTCTCTCACTAGGGTTTTTGTGTTTTTTAGCTGAGATATAAACTGTGAGAGAGAACCATCTATTTATAGACCTAGGGTTGAAACCTTAATGGGCTACTGGGCTCCTTTCAATATTTAATTGGGCCAAACCTGGGACCTAATGCAAATAATAAAGTGGACCTATGAGTTAATCAATTCCCATGTCCACAACCCAGGGCACAATTAATTAATTAATATTAATTCTTTCACCACAGAATTAATACTGACCTGCCCCTTTATTACCATGTTATGAGAACAGACTGCATTTACTCGAGAATCCCCATATTTAAGGTTTCTGGACAATCATTAATTTATGGAGCTTCTGACTAGCTTTCACAATTAATTAATCTCTTATTTTTCTGAGCAGTACCACTCAAACCTTATCACTCGTGCTTGAACTTAATCAGCCTGCAAGACTTTAGCACGATGAATGTTATTGAGATCCTCAGGGAATGTCCCTATCTTATTACTCATATATGGTAACCTAACTCCAGTTTCAGACTATAATACACGAACTGCTATAACCCAAAATGCGGGTATACGAGCACTTTACTTAGGCTCTCCACCATGGCAAGTCAAAGCAACAATCAACCCGTGCATACCCCTGAACCTTTGTTAGGATTTGGACTCAATCAAGATCGAGATCTTGTATTCTTGGATGTCAGACATAAGAATACATCTCACTGTGGTCCAATCAATACACAACCATACATACCATCATATCAAGTGATCAAGATAGATCACTTCTTTCTGACTATGCTGCAATCTATACCGACAGACTTATTCTCAATGTTGTCTCGGCTGTGATAATATTTATATCTCACTAGGTCAAGTGATCATACTGTCTTCTGCGATCTACAACACACAATATGATCGTCTCTATCGGTGAGATTAGAGGATACCATTGTTACTCGCATGTAAGTTTGTTTAAAAGATAGGAAATAATGTTGAATGTATGCTCATCGTAATAAATGCTTTTTGTATACAAAACCTAACAATTTGTACTTTACAAAAGACTATTCCTTCCAGGGTTAAATTTTTGATAGACCAAGTCAGTAAACTTAACGAAGAGCTGAATAAAACTCAATCTCTTATTTAGGATTTTGAAAAACTCAAAGCCAAAAACTCAGCCTTGAAAATAATTATTGAAAATCTATTAGTTGAAAAAGATGATTTGAAGAAAGAAAATCTTGAGCAAAAATAATTATTTCATCTTTTAAAAGCTCAGGAATTTTGAGTGATAAAATTGTATTTTGCATAGAAAGTATTTCAAGGGCAGCTCACAAGAAAGCCTAAGTTCAGCTTGAAGCAAGATTGAGAGGTGTGGTCTGCCAACTCTCACCATAACTAATCAATCAGTCAGTAAGACTTCCCTAATATCGGAATGATAGCCGGAGATACCCCAGTTATCGGAATGATGACTAGAGACTTCTCAATTATCGATAAGACAATTGGAGGCTTCACAATTATTGGAATGATAACTATAGATTTTTAAATTGTCGATAAAATAGTTGAGGCATCCCAATTATGAGAAATCCAACTGGCGATCTGCCCTTATGCAACAAAATGTTTAAAAACTCATAAATAAGTATAATGGCCATGATAGGAAGGCTCAACACAATGGTCGAGGATTCAATCCAAGAAAGCCATGTACAATTTTTCCCATAAGACCGGGGTCAGCTTCCTGAGATTTGTTAAGGACTCAGTTCCAAAACAAAATCTTTATACACGAGCACCTTGTAACATAAAACATCATAATATGATGTATTATCTTAAAATGACATTTTTGGTCCCAAATAAGAGTTGGGTAAAGTGCAATGAAGATATTTTCAGGTTAATACTCTGCGAGGTGGTGATTCTGGCACCAACTCGAGTTCAGAAAGCTGGTTGCTTAGCGAGCGATATATTACTTAGTCAGTTTTCAGTAATATAGTCTAACACTTGAGGTGTTGGATTTTAAATCTAATGCAGAAATTAAATAAAACAGTAAATAACACAAATGATTTATAGAGGTTCGGACCAAACCGACCTACGTCCTCTCTTCAGACGCGCAGTCTGAAAATTACTAAGCTGGGGATTACAGAGATGTCGCATGATCTATTTCTAGCTGATGAAAGCCTGCATCCACTAGTCCACTAGTTCACTCGCCAAGTCCTTTACTTTTTCAGATCTAAAGTGTGGGCGCACAACTCAACCTCTAACTGGTGGTGGGAATTTGAGTTCCTCCCGAGAATGTCAACTTATGGCATAAACCCATAATAGTTACCACCTGAGTAGTGACAACTCCAAGATATTGTCTTACTTAGAAAGTAAGAAAACTTAAGTAGCTTTTGCTGGTGAAGCTTTTTCTTACTCATAGATATTTAGCCAAAAAACCTAAACAAGCTCTTTTGCTGGTGAATGAGATTCCATCAACAAATCTCCAAAAGATTGAGAGAAGCTCCAACTTACAACTCGATAATTTCTATATAGGACATTACAAGTGCGGATTAACCTAGCTAGAGACACTCTATCTAGTGGTATGTTTGACTCATCAAAACATCAACTAAGGAAGGAATTTCAAACATAAATTTCTAACAATTTCCCCTTTTTTATGTAATCAAACCCACTCTAAGCTGGCAAGAAGATAACAAGTTTTCAAAAACAAGTATCTTACACAACCTACCCTAATGATCTTACCCCTCATTGGAAGAGATATTGCTCGATTATAATTAAAAGGATGAAAAACTATTGTTGATTACACAGAGTGTGTATGTTCAGCAAGAATAATCAATGTAATGGAATTAGACAAAGAGCTATTGTCTTCAATCTTTAAGCCATTTTTCCATTAATATTGATTTGAGATTAACATCTTCTACCTCTGACCCCAGACAATGGATCATGAAGAAGAGGTGGAAGAACTAAAATAGTAGGGTTACCTGGGAGACAAGTAGAGAGGATCTGACAACGCCACAAATCATTACTAATCTGCAACTGATTCCCTCCATAAGTCATGTTGACCAGCCGGCTTATGACTTGTCTCTTCAGCCTAGACAAGTAAGGAGACTTGTTGGGCTGACTTTTGAATTCCCTTCTTCTAAAGTCGGGTAACGAAGAACAATTTCTTGTTCTCTCCATCTTCGAAGATGACAGGAACTGCACAACACATGTTGTCTTCAAGATGGTTCATTAATCTCCTCTGGACACAGCTCATGCGCATAGCATGGATTCACCATGTTTGACAATGGGGGAATCATAATAGAGGGAAGGCAAACATTCGAAGCATGAATGTCTTAGATACTAATATTAGTTTTCAAAAATTACACATCAATTTTCGAAAATAAATGAAAATTACTTAATTTAATTAAAAAAAACTAAACTTGAAAATTAATCTTCAATTAATTCTCTAATTTCAGCCCACCAGGATCTCCATCACCATATTCACGGATCACAAGAGCTTGAAGTACTTTTCGAGCAGAAAAACTTGAACATGAGGCAACAAAGATGGCTCGAGCTAGTCAATGATTATGATCTGACGATCAATTATTACACCAGCAAGGCAAACTCAGTGGCTAACACTTTAAGACGGAAAGGTGCAGCACAATTGGGATCACTTCTCACCAGGGAGAGTGAATTGTTCAAAGACTTCGAACTCCATCTTGAAGTCGTTTCACCGTCAAAAAGGAAGAGATGTGTTTTTACTGCCTTATGCGTAGTGTCGGACTTGAGGCAAAGGATCATCGAAGCACAGATGATGACAAACTAGAAATGTTACATCGGAAGATCCGAACAAAAGAAACAGAAGAGTATCAGGAAGCACCAGATAATGCACTATTGTACAGAGATAGGATCTGTGTACCCAATAGTGAAGAGCTGAGAAAATGAGTTCTTGAGTGAGGCTCATGACACACCGTATACTGCCCATCCTAGAAGCATGAAGATGTATCAGGATTTGAAGACGAACTACTGGTGGGATGGTATGAAGAAAGACGTAGCCTTGTATGTGGAGAAGTGTCTGGCGTGTCAACAGGTTAAGGCTTTACATCAACGACCGTACGAAAAGTTGCTACCGTTAGACATTCTTGAGTGGAAATGAGAATATATTAATTTTGTCACAGGCTTGCCAAGATCCCAAAAAGGGAATAGGGCGATATGGGTCATTGTAGATCGTCTAACAAAGAGTGCTCATTTTTTGCCGATTCGAACCACATATGGATCAGATAAGCTAGCACAGTTGTACGTTAGAGAGGTAATTAGATTCCATGGAGTACCCGGGACAATCACGTCTGACAGAGACTCCAAGTTTACATCCAGGTTTTGAATGAGTTTACAGCAAGAGTTGAGAATCCGTCTAAATTTCAATACGACGTTCACCCCCAAACAAATGGTCAATCTGAGAAGATCATTCAAACTCTGGAAGACATGCTGCGAACAATTGTCTTAGATCGAGGTGGAAACTTGGAGCCGATTTTACCTCTGATCGAGTTTGCTTAAAACAACAGCTAATAGTTTGTTTTTAATATGATATTTTTAATTAATGAAAATATTGCAATATTTTATTTTAATTCACTATTATTATTGTGTGTCTTGGTGGTAGGGGATGACTTCAATTATTTAAACTAGCAAATCAAATTTGGGGAATTATTTCGAAGTCAATTTAATATCTGGTAGTTGAACTAATTAAAATGCAATGGAAGAGATTATGGGCAAATGATCTGCCTTTTATTTCTTTTTCTTTTTTTTCTTTTTTTTATAAATGGGAAAGTGAGCTGTTAATTATTTACTTATGAGAAAGAAATTGGAGTTGACAGCTTATTAATATCGCATGCAAAGTTCATGGTTTGACTTCTTCTAATATTTTTTAAGGGGTAATTCTTAATGCAGTTTCATTTTTTTTAAACATAGTCATCATAATTAAAGTATATAAAATTTATTATTAAATTTTACTATTTCACCCATATAAATTAAAATATTATAATTTATAAAAAATGTAAATCCCTAAAATATAATATCTATAGTCGTCGTCTTCCAAAAACTCAAACGAAAAAAATAGTTTGAAAGAAAAGTCTTTCCTCTATGATGTGGTTTTTGGTTTTTACTTTTAGTTTTTGAAATTCTCAAAATTAATCAGTGTAAGACTTATGGTTTGAATAAACCTAATTTTATATCATCTCTATTTCATGTTCTCTCTCAATCTCAATCCATAATTATGAGCAAATCTTCATTGCCAATTTTCTTCTACAAGTTTGCAAATTCAGAGATATGCTGGAAAATAATTTCTCTCTAGTTTTAATCGTATATATTCTTCACAATTTCTGGTGGCCATTAATTTTAAAGATTCTTAAAATGCATTTATGCTTTTTCTATCTGCAAAATTCTGAACTGCAACCATGTTCTACAGAATGCTTCAATTATATATTAAAATTAACAATTATTGAATGGTGGAATATTGATAAGCTATCATTATATTTCATTGAAGAGAATAAATACAAGATCTCCAACAGAACTTTAATAAAAAAAAATAATCGGTTGTTGACACCTTCACCTTCACATACTACAATGGAGGACGAACAATTATGTTCAAACATTTTTTCCTGTTGTATTTTTATAGGACGGGGGCTATATAAATTAACTAGGGCTATTATTAAGGATTTATACTTTTTGAATAAATTCGTGTATTGAATTATGTGGGCATAATGGTAAATTTATATAATAAATTTAAATATATTTTTAATAAGAAGTTATGTAGAGAAAAAATATGACTATATTTAGAATCACCCATTTTTTATTGTGTCGATAAATTAAACAACTATAAAAGTGATAAATCCGATACGCGGTTGTTACTTGTTTTTTTTTTTTTTTTGAGAATCGGTTGTTACTTGTTAGAGATTTAGAAAAGGCTAGATTGTCGATAGTTTATAATATTCATTTTTTTGGACTCTTTTTAATACATGTGTAGAAACTTATCTTCTAAATATTTAATAAAGAATGAATCAAATTCAAATAAAGTATTTTTCATTTCGGTTTAATTCAATTACATATTTACATTACATTTCTTGTCTATAAAAGCGATTTAGAAGAAAATAGTCCGGGTACAGAAGCTAAATTAGGAACACAATTACAACACTTCCAAAAAAATCTTATACAAAAAGAGAAATCATTTTAATGAGAGAAAATAAAATTTTTCATAATTTTGTTTCAAGCAAATATATTTAAAGTTTGTGATATTTATAAAAAATGTCAACGTGTTTTTTTTTTTTTTGTTAGTTTAAAACACTTTTTTATCAAATACTAAAATTAAAATTTGTATTGAGTAGAAATGAATCACAGTATCACACCCCTTACATTGTAGCATAAACGGTTTGACAATCAAATCATCCATCAAATCTTTTGCAAATTCTAGAGAATCAGTTCATTCAAACAACGCACGATTTGACGACGAAGAAAGCATTTGTAAGATTGACGACGACGGCGCTTATTGGTCTTGAAATCCGAGAAATATATATTGCAACTGAAGTAAGTTTAGATTGCACTTGTTCTTTGAAACTGACTGAAACTCAGTTCCGGGTTAATGAAAGTAAGTTTAGCTCAGAAAGTTCTTAAGTTTCAAGATATACACTTCAATACTTGGCTAAGTATTGAAAGTTTTAAAATAAGCTTGACAAACTTAACAATGCAGAAACTTAAGGAAAGCAAATAAATGGCACTGGATATTATAGTGCTTCGGACTTAATATCCTACGTCCACACTTCCAAACCTGATCGAGAATCCACTAAGTATCAGGTTACAAGACTCCTTACGATCTATGATCAGCCTGAATCATTAGTCCTCCGCTTTGCTGCGTCACTCGCCTAGGAACTCCTTGCAAGCTAGCACTTCTTCAGGTTGAAGTGAGGACGCACCTCGCAGCCTTCTTCCTGGTAGGTTAGATGTTTCCTCGTTCTTCTTAGAACTAAGCTTGATTGCAAAAGCTCGTTAGAATCAAAATCCCAGAGTAGGATAATGACTGCTATGAATATTACTTATAAAAGGAATATTCACCAAGTATATAGCTTCAGCCTCGTGCACTTAGACAGATGCACGGAATGATTAACTTGAGTAAAAAAACTCAAGTCTCGTGTTAATCACACAGAATTTCAGAGAGCTTTGAGCAGAGAGATTGGCAGATTGTCGGCTTAACTTTTCACGCGATTCTTTTATTTTCTTCATTCGAGATGTTGAACTATTTATAGGCAGCCTTGGTCGACACTTTGAATTCTATCCATTACACATAATTCAAGTCGTTAGAGACATGGATTGAACCATCCAATCATAGCCATTCTTTGGTAGGTCTGCTATGCTCTGAAAAGGTTGTACTTGCTTTGTACTTTCTAACTGCTCTTGTCAGACTAAGCATCAGTCCGAGGAATCTAAGTATGGGACATCCTCGTACTGTCTTTTACTTAGGATTTAATCATCTTTAAGTCTGACTTTAATTCGCCTTGTGTACCTCGTGCGTAATGAAGTAAAAGCTTCATAATGACATTCCAAAAGTCAGTATGGGCATCTCTTATACTGACTTCCCAAGTCAGTATGGTAACTTCTATACTGACTTCCCAAGGTCAGTATAGGCATTGGTCATACTTAGTGAAACCAAGTTTCAAGCACGAACACTTCTTCTTCAAATCTCGAGCACCTTCTTCGCTCAGTCTTCAGCATCTAAGTTTTATTACAACTCGAACAATCATATACAAGAATTACATTATAGAACTCTAGAAATTCAGTGCTAAAGTAAGTTTTGACATATCAAAACATCAAATTAAGGAGGAAACTAAAATTTAGTTCCTAACAGCGCTAATGATTGTAATCTGACCACAGCGCTGGGTTGAGTTTCCTCCCTCTGCGCTTTTTCGCATATCCTTTTCGTGGTCGCAAATATATTATCTTGTTGAACTTGCGATGTTCATTGGCAGATCTGATGGTGTAGGTTGCAATGTCATCCTCATCCATGAAGGCCAAGATGTTAATTGTTTTTTTTAGCAACATGATGTTAATTATATACGCTTGTACAATTATAAATATTTACAAACTTATATAATGCAACTTATATCAGAAAATTGAAGAAGTCAATTCAGTTATACTAATAATTAACATCGTGTTGCTATAAAAATAATTAAATAAATTAATAAAATAAACTGAAGAAAAAATATGAATCATTCAAAAATCAAAATAAAAAACTTAGATTTATTCTCATTTCATATTTAAAAACACTAGTTATATGAATACAACTATGCATGTATAAAAGTGTGATTACAACACATTCAATTCTCGACCACATGTGCAATATAAAACTTTAATTATCTTGACCAAATAGGTTATTAAAAACACGAAATTCCAAATAACGTGCAATCTCTCGCAATTAGATGACTAATGAAATTGATTTGTTGGATTATGATGATTTATAGTGATAGGTCAAAAGTACTTTTGCCACGTTTTTTTAGACCATAATTTTAATGTCAAAAGGGATACTTTACCATCCAAATGATAATTGTATAGTTTAATTACCAAATTTTTTTGATCGATTTCTTGAAAATTGAAACACAAAAGGACATTATAAAATAGAAATTATGAAGAAATATAGAAGAACATGAACGAGATTTTACACAAAGATGTAAACCGAGTTAAGGTCATCCCAAAAAAAACTTTAAGAAATTATTTATTTCTTATTAGTGCTAGCTTCTTTCTCCATTTAATTATATTAAATCTATATACTCCAATATATATTTGTAAAAAAAATATTATAGTGGCAATTGGAACTTGTATTTGCTCATGTATGTTTCAAGAAAATTTCAATTTCTCGGTTATTATAGATTTATTGATTTTTAATTTCCCTTAGGTTTTATCATGTGTGTGATATTTTTTTTTTCACTAAGAGTATGGCTTGTTACAAAAGAACCAATGAAAAATGTAACACTACAAGAAATATAAACAATTCCCAATTATTTTTAATAGAACTCTCGGTGATGTGATTAGATACTTAAAATAAAATTTATGTTGAATATGAATGAATATAAGTATTTAGATATATCAAATATATTCTTTTTTACAAAATCGACTTATAAAGAGATGAATGATCACCATAATAAGATGGCCGCCGACAATCGTATTATTGGGGCTTCTATCATTATAATTGGATTGACTCGGATACTATGTTAAGATCCACTTCTTTTCTTAGAGTACTGGGGAAAATGAGTTTCACTATAATAGGCTAGCACAAACCATTGTCTCCAATAAATGTGGGACAAATTCAGTTCAAGTTACAAAATATATCTTAAGCAAAATATTTACAAAATATAAATATAAAAAAAAAGTAAACTTATGAATAAGTTTGATTTGAAACATTAATTTAATATAAATAAAATACATAAACTCATTCTTAATTAATAAAATAATTTTTAGCATTAAATCGACTCAAAATGAATGTGAGAGAGAGAGCAACGTGGAGAATCTAGATCTTGCCACGAGCTATGATTTTCCTGCTGCTATTTCATGATTTCGTAGTTTATATTTAACTCATGGTTTCTAGATTTTCACCACGAGTATATATTTAATTATAAATATGTATAGTCAATCGAGAAATAACGACCAAAGATATAAATATTTAATCGAAAATTTTCCGTGTAGAGAAATATCAAATGTACAGGGAAAAGAAAAAGCGTACACGTTTTTGAAAATGGTTTTGTTTATCATTTCGGCGATTGTCGTTTTTACTTGCAATTTTATTTCTAGAATTTTTATATTAATTTTAACATCTATAATTCTTAAGATAATTTAAATATCATATATATTTTAGTAAATAATATTATTGTGCAAGATTTTAAGATCCGTCTCTTTTCCACAACTAAGGTTTAAGATTCACTACTTGGGTCTCCAACTCGAGACTAAATAGTTAAACCGTTTTGTTCATGTTAAAAGATTATATGTTCGAATTATATTAAGGATATTATGAAAAATATATTCTACATTATGTTTCGGAAACAAAATTCATTGTATGGTGTACACAATATTTAATGTATATATAATTATCAAAAATTAAATTTGATAGTTTTTGAGTTTGCGTTTGGTATAAATGAACAGGTATACATTATTGTTCGATGTGATAGTTACTGTATTTTGAGTTTAAATCTAATTTTATGATTGAAGATAATGTTTTGTATCCGCGACTATTGTGACAATATATTAAAGGTGATAATAATAATTTAAATTAATTTTACCATGAATGATATATTATTACATCATAGGTGGACATATTAATATGTACTAACAGTAGGTAAGTGAGCGAAAATAGTGAAAAATGATGAATTATTGTTGATTTTTGTTTTTGAGTGCATAATTATATATGCTGCTGTTTGCCACGAGGGAGAAAATGTTATGCAGTATGATTATAAAGGAAAGCTATGTTTTTGTTTTATTCTCTTTATAATTATAAAGAAAAGATTATACATATATTCATAAGCGTAACTTTCAAGTTTGAATATTCATTTTTTTTAAATATCTAATCATTTTCAATTATATCACAAAAGTTAAAAGAAATGTTATGTATTTTTTTTTTAATTTTCAATTTCTAAATGCCTAGTCTACGCTTCAAAAAAATCCCAAATAACAAAAAATATATCAAAATTGAATTTCACACAAATTAAGATCATGTTGAGCTATGGAGGCTTAGTGTTTTTTCTTCTATGATTTTTAAAAAAAAAATACATATGCAATATAGCTACGAATAATTGATTCTAAGCAAAAATTCCTGAGACTGTCTCGTAATTTTTAGCTTGCGAGATATTTTTTTGATAGTCCCAAAATCAGAGTATATATAATGTTGCACAGTAGAAATTGTTTTAATGACAGACTTATACTTATCCAAACAGGTTGTTCAGTACCAGTTTGGTTTGTCTAAAAGCTCAGTTTAATAATCGAGTAGTTATTAGTCAGTTTCAAATACACTTCAACACTTGAATGTTGAGTTTTAAGATACGTAAACTGATAAACAGTAAGTAATAAAATACACAAAAGATTTATAGTGGTTCGGACACCAAAAGGCCCTACAACCACTCTTCAAACTAAGTTTGGAAGTTCACTAAGTGATGGAATACAACAGGGTGCTCCCACGATCTATTTTTAGTTGGTGAATGCCTTGTCCACCGATCCACTAGATCACTAGCCCGGTCCTCTGTCGTCATTCACTTTGCAGCTTCTCGGAGTGTGGGCACACCAAACAGCCTCCTCCTCGTCGGAGTTGAGGTTATTATAGTTCATCTCGGAACTTATCAGCTTGCGGCTAGATGCCTGTCATAGTCAAAGTACAAAGCGTACTTGACTGTTGTGTTCTTTCTTGGAGAGAAAGAACACCAAGAAAAAAGAGTTCTCAGTCTCGTGTTTACGAATGTGATACACGCAATGCTTGAATAAGCCTCTAACTTTGAGTTGGAGATTTGGCAGTATCTTGGTTCTCTGAAAACTGAAGGTTAGGCATTTGAATTTCTTGAGGTCCTCGACTATTAAAAGGAGAAGGTCCAAAGATTTGAATTAGAGCCATTAAGACACATGGGATGTTTTCCAATGCGATGTTCCCTTTCTCTGCATGGTAGGTTTGCTTTTTCCGCAAAATCAGGACCTGCTCCCGCTTTTTCTGACTTGGATCGTGACTGTTCACCTTTTTGTCAAAACGGCTATAGGATCAGTCCGAGGAATCTAGATTGACCAGTCCGAGGAATCTAGACTGAAGTCTTGAGGTTACAGACTTTAAGGAATCTCCAATCCTTAAAGTATGTACTTGCCAGTACCATTCCTCGGACAACTCTTCCAGTCTCTATGTGCGTGGATTAGAACTGAGATTCCATGCTTGTGTGGTCAGGCTGGCAAGTCCAAGCTGGCTGACGTGACGAGTCTGAACATTGATCCTCAGACTGGCAAGTTTGATGTTCTGAGGTTTGCGAGTTCTAAACTGGTCAGTCCCAGACTGATAAGTTCCAATATTGAAGAAGTTCTAAACTTGTCTGTCCCAGACGGATCAGTTCTAAACCGATCAGTCCCATACTGAACTTTCAGTCTCTTTGAGTCCTTTTGCCCATCATAGACTGATTCTTCAGTTTGTCTTGATCGGCTCCAATTACAACTCGATAAAAAGACCTTACAGAATTTTACATTTGAGATAAAAAACTGAAGCTAATCTAGAGACTTCCTAGACTGGTTAGGCCTTATCCCTTTGACCCACCAAAACATAAAAAGTAATGTAATTCTAACATCAAATTTTCTAACAATTTCCCCCTTTTAGGTGTGGTCAAAGCCATCCAACCATCTAAACTATCTAAGTTGGTCAAGGAAGAGCGACTGACTTTCTGAGTAATTTACAAAATATAATCTATCAAACTATAAACTCATGGAAAGTGCCTCTTTAGACTCAGTCTACTCTACTTAAGATCTTCCCCCTCAAACTGGGAGAGATATTGCTCGATTAAAATTTTCAACATTGAAACAAAGCAAAATCATAAGTAAGAGCGAACGATGCTGATTACACTGGATTGTGTAAGTTCAGCCTAAAAAATATGACTCTTTGTTGGAAAAACAGGATTTGTCATCAAAACGTATGTTTTTCCATTCATGATGAGTTCGACTACAAGTACAGGGAAAAACTAACTTTGAGTCTATACAACAAAATGAAGAGCCAGGAACAATAATGAGGTCAACTAGGAATTTTGCAATAAGATCAGGAAGAGAACAAGTCATTTGGATCCAGAGGAGGAGCCAACGAGTTTGGCTATGTCACCAAGGGAGGCGATTAGATTTGTAAGTTTAGCCATAACAGTCTCGCGCTTCTGTCTGTCAGCCTTGTTGGTAATTCAGGTACTTTGTGATAAATTCCCGATGTGAAATATTTAATTTCGTCGTAATAAAATATTTCCAACATAATCTACGTGAAGAGTAGATGATCGTGGTGTATTTATTTTCTCAAATCCGAATTCCGGTGAGTGAGAAATGAGTCCACGAAGTGACACAGTTGGTGGGATTATTACATAAGTGAAGTATGTAATAGTACGTAATAAATGAATTGTATCCCACATTGATTAATTAAAGTAATTAATCTATGTTTATATACCATTATGGTTGAGGTGTGTAATAACCAAATATCCAGTGTATGTGGCACCAGGTGGCTCGCCTCGCGCGCCGCTGCCTCTGCTCGCCTCGCCTCGCCTCGCCTCGGCCTACGACCTCAGCGTGGCCAGTGGCCGAGCACCCTAGCCCCGACCTCGGTCTCGGTCTCAGTCTCAGTTCTTGGTTCTTGGTCTTTGGGCTCTTGGGTCCTTAGCTTGGTTTGGTCCACGGTGCCTTATCTTTTTGGGCAAGTGAAATGAGCATGCGGGCTCGACACGTGGATGGTCGATGTGGCTAGACCGGTCAACGTGGTGCACACCATGCATGTGAGGTGGCTGATGAGTCAGCCATGCGTTGCAATTGAGTATGGCACATTCTGCACATGTTAAAATGCACCTGGACGCCTTTCAAGCTTGTTTGAACGTGGTCAGCCTGTAACGGTTGCTCCCACCATTGATGGCGTTGGTTACAACCGTGATTCACGCCTGTAAAGGCTCAGCCTTGATGGCTGAGACAGGCTCCCCCTGGTTGGACATGTCTATAAATAGGCATGCATTGGGCTGTCCCCGGTTCCCCGAACGTCCGACATCAGACAAATCACGTAGCCAGAGATACTGCATCTTTAGTCCCATATTGCTGCATCTTTTTTACTGTTCTTCTGCAACTCAGTTTCGCGTCTATTCAGTTCGTCGGAGCCTTTTCGATTACAGTGCTGCCTAAAAAAGGACGAAGCCATTTTACCTTTGGGGATAAACCGCCGTTAGACGAGCACTACGTCGGCAAATTTGTCTTGCGGGAAGAGGGCTTCCTCGACTCGGCTGGGATTTATTCTATTTTATTTTCATTTATTTATTTAATTTCATTTTATTTCAATTGTTCTCGTACTGCCAGTACTTGCAGTAATATCTGTAAAAATTTGTTGTACTAGACATAATTACTTGTGGTGTTTTCAGTCCTTCTCCACAGATCTTGTATCCAACAATCGCAAGACAAATTACTACTTCTCAAGATCTAAGATGGCTGATCACTTTCTCAATAGTACCGGAGGAAACAACTCAAGCAATGGTCATAAACTCCCTCCGAATGCCCAAGCCGAAAAGCCCTTCAGGTTTGGAGGCGTGGACTTCAAGACTTGGCAACAAAAGATGCTTTTCTACCTCACAACTCTTGGGTTAGCGGCCTACTTGAAGGAAGACAAGCTCGAGCTTGCCGATGACGAGGCCGATCAAAACAAGAGAATTGCTTTTGATAATTGGTGTCAAGGGGACTTTCTTTGTCAAAATTTTGTATAAAATTGTTTAGTTGATCCCCTATACGCCGTGTATTGTAATGTAAACACCGCAAAATAATTATGGGAACAACTACAAAGAAAGTACAAAACAGAGGACACGGGTACTAAGAAGTACGCCGTGGCCAAGTACCTGTCATACCTTATGGTTGACGGTCGTTCGGTGGTGGAACAAGTGCAAGAATTTCAACTCATTTTGCACAACGTTCACGCCGAGGGGATGTTACTCCCCGATGCCTTCAATGTGGCTGCGGTCATTGAGAAGTTGCCTCCTTCGTGGAAGGATTTCAAGAGCTACCTTAAGCATAAGCAAAAGGCTATGTTTCTTGAAGATTTGGTTGTCAAGCTTCGTATTGAAGAGGACAATCAAAAGGTGGATCCTAAGCCGAGAGCTATGGATGCCAAGGCAAATTTGATGGAACGTGGTGGTCCATCAAAGAAAAGGAAAAGACCCTACCCGTCGAACAAGGGGATTGTGATTTAAGAACCAAAGTTCAAGGGTGTTTGTTACAATTGTGGCAAAAGTGGGCATATGACAAATCAATGCAAAAAGCCTAAGAATAAAAATAAAGGCAAAACAAAGATGGATGCCAATAATGTTGTACCCGATAATGATTGGGATGATGACTTGTGTGCCGTGGTTTCCGAGGTTCACCATGTTGACAATCCACGCGAATGGTTTGTTGACACAGATGCGACATCAGATAGGAGTGTGTTTGTCTCCTACAAGTCAGTTGAAGGAAGAAAGCTCCATATGGGAAATCAAGATTTCTCAGATGTGGTTGGAGTGGGCAATGTTGAGCTTAAACTCACTAATGGCAAAGATTTGACCTTGAAGGATGTGCTTCATGTCCCAGACATTTGAAAGAACCTCGTTTCGGGCTCTTTACTTGTAAATCATGGATTTAAACTTGTATTTGAGTCTGAAAAGTTTATCTTGTCCAAGTTTGGAAAGTTCCTTGGTAGAGGTTATCTTGTCAATGGTCTTTTCAAGTTGAATGTAATGGCACAACGCCTAGCCGGAAAGAATATCAATAAAGTTGAATCTATTTCTTCTTTTATGATTGAGTGCTCTTCTTTGTGGCATATAAGATTGGGACATGTAAATCTTAATGCAATAACAAGATAAGTAAATTTGAATTTACTAAAAGTGGCTGAATTTAAACAAACTAAGTGTGAAGTTTGTGTTAAAGCGAAAATGACAAGAACGTCGTTTAATTCAGTCGAAAGGAGCACTAAACCTCTAGAGTTGATACACACAAATTTGTGTGATTTCAAAATGGTGCAAACTAGAGGTGGGAAAAAGTATTTTATTACTTTTATTGATGATTGCACCAGATGTTGTTATCTCTACTTATTAAGAAGTAAAGATGAAGCAATTGATGCCTTTAAAAATTATAAAGAAGAGGCAGAAAATCAATTGAGTACTTGGATCAAGATGATTCGAAGTGATAGAGGTGGAGAGTATGTTGCACTGTTTGAAGAACTATGCGTCGCTTCGAGCATTATTCATCAAACAACGGCTCCGTACTCACCTCAGTCTAATGGTTTAGTTGAGGAAAAATCGAACACTAAAGGAAATGATGAATACCCTGTTAATAAGTTCGGGGTTACCCCAAAATATGTGGGGTGAAGTTGTCCTAATAGCTAACTATATCTTGAATAAGATACCTCTTAAAGGGAAAGAGGAGACACCTTATGAGTTGTGGAAAGGTCGAAAACCTTCCTACAAGTATCTAAATGTGTGGGGTTGTTTAGCAAAGGTCGAAGTACATTTACCCAAGCAAGTTGCAATTGGACCTAAAACAATTGATTGCATCTTTATAGGGTATGCTTTGAATAGTGTTGCCTATCGATTTTTGTTGCACAAGTTGGAAAATCCGAATGTGACCGAAGGCACCACTATAGAGTTAAGGAATGCTATATTCTTTGAGCACATCTATCCTTGTAAAGAAAAGGAAGATGTACCGACTATGTCTAGAAAAAGGACATATGAAGAGGCTACTAGTTCTACTCCTATAGAGGAAGAACTGAGATGTAGTCAACGGGCTAGAGTGGCTAAAAGTTTTGGTCCGGACTTCATCACCTATATGTTAGATGATGAACCTCGAACCATTAAAGATGCCTTAGCTAGACCTGATGCCCCACTATGGCAAGAAGCCATTAATAGTGAGATTGAGTCGATTATGCAAAATCATACTTGGATTTTGGCCGATCTCCCAAAAGGTTGTAAGGCCTTAGGATGCAAGTGGATCCTTAAAAGAAAGTATAAAGCCGATGGTTCGGTCGATAAGTCTAAAGCTCGCCTTGTGGCGAAAGGCTTTAAACAAAGAGAGGGAGATGATTTCTTCGATACCTATTCACCAGAAACTGGGATCACATCTATTAGGGTGCTTATAGCGATTGCTGCTTTGCACAATCTCGAAATACACCAAATGGATGTGAAAACGACCTTCTTAAATGGAGAGCTAGAAGAAGAAATCTATATGGATCAACCCGAAGGATTTGTAGTACCTGGACAAGAAAGAAAGGTATGCAAATTGGTTAGATCCTTATACGGTCTTAAACTAGCCCCCAAGTAGTGGCATGTTCGGTTTGACAATGCGATGTTGTCAAATGGATTCAAGTATAATGAATGTGACAAATATGTGTACTACAAAGGCACATTTGACAATTTTGTGATTGTCTGCCTCTATGTAGATGACATGTTGATCATGGGAAGGAATCAACAAGTAATTGTTGATACTAAATGAATGTTGGAGAAGAACTTCGACATGAAAGACATGGGTGTGGTTGATGTGATTCTTGGAATCAAAATCATAAGGCAACCTAATGGAATTGTCCTATCACAATCTCACTATGTTGAGAAAATGTTAAGGAAATTCAATGCTTATGATAGTTTACCAGCCAAAACACCATTAGAGCTTAATGTTCACTTTGTTAAGAAAAAAGGTGACCCTGTTGGTCAAGCAGAATATGCAAGGGTCATTGGTAGTCTAATGTACTTAACTAACTGTACTAGACCGGATCTTGCATATGCGGTGAACAATTTGAGTAGATACACGAACAATCCCAGTAGTGATCACTGGAAGGCTCTTGTAAGAGTTTTGAGATACTTGAAGTATACTCTTAACTTGGGATTACACTATACAAGTTCTCCACCTGTACTTGAAGGATACAGTGATGCAAATTGGATCTCTGATTCAAATGACTCCCACTCCACAAGTGGATACGTATTTACGATCGGTGGGGGGCAGTGTCATGGAAATCTACGAAACAAACTTTTATAGCTCGTTCCACGATGGAATCCGAGTTTATTGCTTTATATAAAGCGGGTGAAGAAGAAGAGTGGCTTCGACACTTTCTAGAGGATGTTCCTTGTTGGAACAAGCCTGTGCCGTCAGTGATGATTCACTGTGATAGCCAAGCAGCTATTGGTCGAGCACAAAATAATATGTACAACGGGAAGTCAAGATATATACATCATCGACATAATACCGTTAGACAATTGATCTCGAATGGTGTGATATCCATTGATTATGTGAAATCAATCGATAACCTTGCAGATCCACTAACCAAAGGGTTAATTTGAGATCAAATGAATAAATTTCTTCAGGGCATGGGATTGAAATCCACAATATGAATGAGTGTAGTGGACACCCAACCTAGATGATTGGAGATCCCAATAACTAGGTTCAATGGGACAACTAAACTAGACAAGTTCGAGTGATAACACCGACAAGATAATGTCTTTTCTAGTGGCGATGCCTTGGAAAATGACTTATCTACCCTTCCCTAAAGATGGCAAGTAAGGTGTTATAAGCTTGCGTGTGGTATAGGTTAAGTCCTTAGTGACTTTTAATGACTCCTGAAAACCTCGTGATGGTTGAGCTTGGTAGGAATGCTCAGAATAGGAGGTCACCTATAAAAGTGGAAGTGGGGGCCGCTTCAAATGAACACTTATGAAACCAAAGGGGGTGTCCATGGCCCGTAATGGAACCAAACGTGAGAATGAAGAGAGGTTGAAATGTTAATGCTTCAATGTTGCTGACTCGGTACACACGATGGAGGATTAGTTCAAGGTAACCCTACCACTAAGCCGCCAGTGTGCCCGATGACATTGAAGATGAACGGTTCAAATCCATAAGCTACCTGTTCAGGTGCATTAACAGTTCTCGAAACTGAGTTGGCTATGCATAATGCATTTCGACATTTCCACTCTTGGGGGGGATTGTTGGTAATTCGGGTACTTTGTGGTAAATTCCCGATGTGAAATATTTAATTTCATCATAATTAAATATTACCAACATAATCTACGCAAAGAGTAGATGATCGTGGTATTTTATTTTCTAAAATCCGAATTCCGGTGAGTGAGAAATGAGTCTACGAAGTGACACAGTTGGTGGGATTATTACATAAGTGAAGTATGTAATAGTATGTAATAAATTAAGTGTATCCCGAATTGATTAATTAAATTAATTAATCTATGTTTATATACCATTATGGTTGAGGTGTGTAATAACCAAGTGTGCAGTGTATGTGGCACCCGGTGGCTAGCCTCGCGCGCCGGCACTCGCCCCGCCCCACCCCGCCTCGGCCAACGGCCTCAGCCAGGCCGGTGGCCAAGCGCCCGAGCCCCGACCCCGACCTTGGTCTCAGTCTTGGTCTCGGTTCTTGGTTCTTGATTCTTGGCAATTGGTCTTTGGGCTCTTGGGTCCTTGGCTTGGTTTGTTCCACGGTGCCTTATCTTTTTGGGCTCTTGGGTCCTTGGCTTGGTTTGGTCCACGGTGCCTTATCTTTTTGGGCAAGTGAAATGAGCCTGTGGGCTCGACACGTGGACGGTCGACATGGTGCACACCATGCATGTGATGTGGTTGATGAGTCAGCCACGTGTTGCAATTGAGTGTGGCACATTTTGCACATGTTAAAATGCACCTGGACGCCTTTCAAGCTTGTTTGAACATGGTCAGCCTGTAACGGTTTCTCCCACCATTGATGGCGTCGGTTACAACAGTGATTCATGCCCGTAACGGCTCAGCCTTGATGGCTGAGACAGGCTCCCCCTGGGTGGACATGTGCATAAATAGGCATGCATTGGGCTGTCCCCGGTTCCCCGAACATCCGACATCAGAAAACTCATGTAGCCAGAGATACTGCATCTTTAGTCCCATATTTTTGCATCTTTTTTGTTGTTCTTCTGCAACTCAGTTTTGCCTCTATTCAGTTCCCCGGAGCCTTTCCGATTGCGGTGCTGCCTCGAAAAGGATGAAGTGGTTTTACTTTTGGGGACAAACTACCGTTAGACGAGCACTACGTCAGCGAATTTATCATGCGGGAAGAGGGCTTCCTCGACTCGGCTGGGATTTATTCTATTTTATTTTAATTTATTTATTTAATTTCATTTTATTTCAATTGTTCTCGTACTGCCAGTACTTGCAGTAATACTTGTAAAAACTTGTTGTACTAGACATAATTGCTTGTAGTGTTTTCAGTCCTTCTCCACAGATCTTATATCCAACAAGCCTCCTCATGCTCCTCTCTCCTTCTCATTTTTCAGCTTGGAGCCTCAGTCGCTCTTCCTCGGCTTTCCTTCTTTCTTCATCTTTCTTCCTCCTCAGCTCTTCCCCCTCTTTGATCATCTCTTAAAAGGTGGTCACGGTAGAGGTCTCCGTATCCATATTTTTTTCAATGAATTTAGTAAGTACCTCAGATATGTGCATAAAATGACCTTTATTTTGATGTTTGTGCATGCATGTTGGCGTAAATCATATGTTTTCGTCTTTTTTTGTTGTGTTTTCGTGTTTTGTTTGTTTCATATGGTGTAGGTTAGGTTTTGGGCATTATTCAGCAATTTTGGCTTGGTTTTGGAGGAAAATCGCCCGATCTGAGAGTCAAAGGCATTTTAGATCGACCAACATGGCAGTGAAAGCAGTAGGATGAATTTCAGAGTTAAATTCTGGTCGATCTTGCAGAGACCGGTCGATCTGGGCTGTTCAGAGGCATATTCCGGTCGATCCTGCAGATTCTGGTTGATCTGGAATGTGTTGTTCGATGGTTTTTCAGTTTCAAGCCATCTCGGGCGATCTGATCTCATCCCGAGCGATCCGGGGCTCTGCAAACTCATTATAAAAAGGGGAAAACTCACATTTTTGGGGGGAACTTCGGAACTTTTTTCAAATCTACACAAAATATCCTAAATTCTCTCTATGATTCCCTCTACCATCTCTTTCCAAACCTCTCCCAATGTGTCAAGGAGCTAATCCATCATCCTTGGAGAAGATTTGAAGATCCAAGGGGGTAGAGCAAGATCAAAGTGCTCAATTAGGGGAAGAAATTCATCTAAACCTATCTCTTGTAATGTTTTGCTTTCAATTGGATATTGTAATGTTGAACAAAATAGGTTTGGGATTCTAAACTTCCTTGGATGTTGATTTGAATAAAGGTGTGACAAAATTAGGTTGAATTATGCATGATTACTTTCCTATTTGAGATTGAATCACACTAGAACTTGTTCTTATGCACCTAGGTGTAGGTAATAGCCAATCTAGATGTTAATTGATACGAATATTGCAGCCAACACGCGGATAGGAGTGTCGCGAATAGTGTGAATTCTTGTGTTCCTCGATCAGATCTCTGTGCGGAGAAAGGGTATAAGATAATGATTTACGAGCTATTAGGAGTAAATTAGGAGCTAATAATGTAGCTGTTTGAGGTTTCTAGTCTAATCTGCGGTCAACTCATCGTGATAGGGGGTTAGCTAGTGTAGGGTAATAGTCCATCCATCTAGGAATTAAATAAGGTTTGCACCATAATTCAACTCAATTGGATCACACTTACATTCTTATCAACATCCGTTCATTCCCCTTTGAGCATTTGTGAGACTTGTTCTACCATTTTGATTACGAAATTGAAGAATTGCTTTGAAATCACAATTGATGAATGATGAGTTTGATTGTTGTTTTAGTTTTATTTAGTAAGTTTAAATTTGAGCTAGGGAAAATAGGACAAAAACTCAACGACTAGAAGTTGCCTAGCTATAAGAATCCTCACGACTAAACGGTATTCCTTTGGGCGAAGCAAGAAGATCCTTGGATTGATATTTTATTACTTTAGAAACATTAATTTTGAGTGATCAATTTGAGTGCCATAAAGTTTTTGGCGCCGTTGCCGGGGAGCTTAATTAGTAGGTCTTTGGATATTGTTGAAAGTGTGGATATTGTATGCTAGGTGTTTGTTAATATGTTTAGATGAAAGTTTATTGTTAATTATTATTTTGTTGTTAGTTTTTATAGGTAGGGTAAATGTGGTACTTTGATTTTTTTGGACTTTTGTAGGTGTCAAAGATGGAGAACCATCGAGGAATTCACTCGGAGAGGCTTAATAAGCTACAAAGGGAATTGGATGAAATGAGAGCAAAGATGATGGAGAGACAAAGACCACGGAGGCCACTCCGATCGGTATTCGAGAAAATGTCGGATAGTAGCTACCCATGGATGGAAGAGAGGAAATATGGTCGAACGGTGAAGTCAAGTTGGGGGTATGGAGTGATGTATTTATATACTAAAAGCATTATGATTGGTATATTATGTACAAGGTCGATTGGTTAATATACAGGGAATCATAAATGTTGTATGTTCATCTCCTGTCTGAATTAACAAACATGTGTCGCAAACGCAATTATCCTCGTATCTCGTCGATAGGGAGATCATACGGTGTGTAGTAGATCATGGAAGATCGTATGGATCGTTTGACCTAGCGAGATATAAATGGTTATCACAGCTGAGATAGTTTCAGGATAAACTGTCGGTGTAGGCTGCAGCATACGCGGTAATAAGCATCTTATCTTAGATGGCTTGGTATGCTGGTGTGGGGCACACATTGATAAGGACCTAAGTTGAGATCGATTCTTTTATGTGACATTAAAAGAATCCATATCTCTATGGCTTGATGAGATCTTAAACCTAAATGAAGGTACGGAAGTATATACAGATTGTGTATCACTTTGAGTTGCAGTGAAAGGCTCTAGTTGAGCTTGTATATCTGTATCTTGGGTGATAGCAGTTTGTGTATGACTGTCTGGTACCGGAACTAGGTAACCACATCCAGTATAGGATGGTGACATTCCCTGAGCAGCTCAAAAGGTTCGTTATGCTAAAGTCCTGCAGGCTGATTAAGTTCAAGCATAAGTGAAAAGATTTGAGTGGATTGACTCAGGAATATAAGATGTTGATTAATTAAATAGGTTGTCAGAGCTTAAAGTTAATTAATTAACGAATGTCTATAACCTTAAACGTGGGGATAAACCGAGCCCATGAGACCCGTACCTCAAAACGTGGTAGCAAATAGGTAGGACAGTATTGATTCTCTGGTGAAATGAATCAATATTAATTAATTAATTATATTCTGGGTTGAATATGAGAATTAATTAATTGATAGGCCTTATTTGCTATTTGCATTCTGGTCCCTGGTCTGACCATGAAACTCAGGCCCAATAGAAGTCCAGTATTTTCTTATAAATAGGCCTCAGTTCCTCAGATCTCAACACACCACAAGATCATATGTTGCACACAGCAAATCATATTTTGGGAGCTGTGGTGATCGACTGATCTGAGAAATGAGGAGGAAATTCTGCTTCTCAACCGGGCGAGGAATCCGAAGGGAATCTTCAACACATATTCGGATCGGAGTTGGGATACAAATCAGAAGATCAGATCAAGAGGATCTTCTTTCTTCTCTCCCTCTTTGTTTTAAAAAATATTTATTTATTTCCGTAAGATTTAATTCCTTGATCTGTTACGAATAAATCTTCGTGCGTGGGAAAACGATTGAGGATCAAATCTCTACGCACTCGGTCTTCAGGGTTCTACAATTCCGGTATTCCGCATAAACCCCCTTATGCATAACCAATAGGAGCATGCTAGGAATAATCATAGACATAGCAATTTATTTTTTTATATTCCAATTAACGATCCTTGGCAAACGGACTTCGTGATTCAGTTTACGAATCCCTTCATGGAGAAGTGGAGTATTGCGATGAGGGATATGGAGATCAATGGGGAAATTATGAATTCCGAAACATCAATTATCTTTCCTTATTGAATGGCTACTTTACACATAGTCCATACGCGGGCCCCAACCATTATTGGAATCCAACCATGACAAATGTTCACTACGATGAATGGGTTAGCAATGTTAATGAAAGATATAGAGAAGTTAGGTCATCTCGGGAAGCTGTGGATAGGAAACTGGATAAGCTCGAGGGAAGGCTTTTGGAGTTAAGAATGCAACTATCCGGTATCTTGAAGAAGGTAAGTGAGAAACCTCAAGTGGAAGAATATCCAATTGACAAGGAAATAGGGCTCGAAGGAAGTTGTGAGGAGATTGATGAAATTGTGGAAGTTGAGTGTGAGGATGCGGTATTGGTACTTAAGGAAGTAAGATTTCAAGATACGAGAATAAAGGAAATCCAAGAAGAAGAAGGTAAAGAGTTACCCCAACAAGATGAAGAGGATGAAGGCACCAAGGAGGAGTTACAAGTTATTGAAAATGAGAAGAATGGTGAAATTGATATACCTTCACATGAGGAAATGTAAAAAGTTTTGGCCATGGTGCAACTTTTTTAAGAGGGGTGTGAGGAAGAGCTTGTGAAGCCAATGGAGGTGCATGT
>JAPKLW010000607.1:129520-152048 GCA_026898455.1 Plectranthus barbatus
TAAGAGGGGTGTGAGGAAGAGCTTGTGAAGCCAATGGAGGTGCATGTTCTTATCTTCGACATAGATGATAAGCTCGATGGAGAATGTGTGATGGATCTTATGATGAAGAGAAGCTTTTAGGATACCTTTAAAATCACATTAAAGGCACAAGCACCACCTTTGCCATTAGAGTTTGTCAAGACATTCAAATCTCCTAGGAAGGATGAAAGGGGAGCAAGAAAGATCTCCATGGATAAGTTGCTCCCGAGTAAATGCCGAACAAGGGAGAAAGGTATCTTGAAAATCCACAAGATTTTTGACAATGGATGACATGGTAAGGTTGTCTAGCTACCGACGTAAATGGAAGCGCTTGTTGGGAGGCAACCCAACCAATTTTCTTTCTTTTGTTTAATTACTTTTAGTTGTTTTGATTTTGAATAAATGTTTAGTTTGTTTGGTTTGTGTTTTTTAGGAGGAACTACAAGATCGAGAGGAGTGACGATGCACCGTCCACCATTTTGCGAACTTAGTCTCATTTGACTAAGTTTGTGGGGATGTGCAAGTAGCCGGTGCCTTGGTTTATTCCTCTCCCTTCTCTTATCTTTATATTGCTTAGTTTAGTTTAATTGATTGATACTTCTTCCTTAAATTTGAATTCGATTTGGTTGTACCTATATTGATATTCTACTTTGGATGAATGATTTGGATTATGCTCATTTTGATGATTTGTATGGATATTTTCATAGGTTTGAGTTTATTGTTGAATGGATGTGGCATGAGTTTATACTTCCTATATTTTTGTTTTGTTAAATGTTGGTTTTGATGGAATGTTTGGTGGAGCTAGTGGAAAAATGATTTATTTGTTTAGAATTTGGATAGTGGAATGATGGTGGAAAGAGGATTTGGAAGTGAATGTGGTTTATGATTGTTATAGTTTGATTATGATGTTGGATGGAATCATTAATGAGTTGGTATGATTGACTACTTCCTATCTTGTTTGGTTTGTGGAGTCGATAAATGGATTGGTTTGAATGGTTGTGCTAGTGTATAAAGTCTTATATCTTGAATTGTTGGTTTGTGGTATGAATGGTGGAAATGAGAACTCAATGATATGGATTGTGCTCAATGTTTGGTGGTGTTTGTGTTTATGTTAGTAGGTACATAAGGCATGAGAGAAGCAGTTCGATCGTGGCTACCGATGGGTAACGCATTTTATCGTTTCTCTTGCCATTTAGATTCATTGTATTTAGTTGTATTTTAGGTTGTTTGTGTGCTTGTGTGTGTATGATGAACCCAAAACTTGGCTTGAGATTGGACCAAGATTTACTTTGTGAAGTTCGAAGTTTACCTCAACCTATGATAGGGCGGAATCTTGTTATCGAAGTATGTTTAAGTTTAACTTTTGAATTGCCGAGTTTTGTGTTTGGTTAATGCATAGGACTTGAGAAAAAGCTGTGAGTTTTGAGCCTTGATATTGTCATATCTATTTTGTTTGAGAGAGGCGAGATTGAGAGCAAAAGATCTAGAACTTGCATCTGTTCTTGATCTATTAGGATGAGTATGTGACTAGAAAATAATATTAGGCCATCGACTCCTAGTCCTACCTTACACATCGGGAGTATAAGGTGTTCATTCTGATTAATATTTGTCTTTCATATCTTTGATCCCCGTGATTGAGCTTATTCGGAGAAATTTCTTTGATATTATTGGGACCAAGTTTGGGGGGAAAAGAGAATGAGGGTGAATACAGTGATGTGGGTTGGGGTGGGAATAGTTTGTTATTGGTTATTGCAATTGATGAGGCATGAAAGGAAAGAAATGAAGAGGATTGATGTAAATCTTAGAAAATAGGCACCCACATGAAAAAAATGAAGGTGCCAATGAAAAAAAAAGAGAAGGCACACACATGAAAAAAAATGAAGGAAGGTGCCAATGAAAAAAAGAGAAAGAAAAAGAGAAAAAGGAAAATGAAGAAAGAAAAAGAAAGAAAGATTTGAGAATGTAATAAGCCTCGAGTTTAGTGGTTGATGATAACGTTTTTGGGGGGTTCTTGGGAAATTGATGAGTTTAGTTACTTTGGCTCAAAACCACCTACCTATTAGTTAGCCACGTTATAACAAAAACAAAGACCTTTTTGATTCTAGGAGCTAACTTATTGTAGTATAGTGGTGAGAATGGATGCAAGCTTATGGAGATTGAGCTCAATATCTTGTGATTGAGTGACTCTCATTGTCCCTAAACACGTGAGGGAGTGATTTCATTTCTTTCATCCATATTTGATGAGTGGTTTGAGTCCTTAGCATTAACCATGTCACAAAGTTAGGTGATAATCTTGTTTAACCAGGACATGCTAAGATAATCAAGATGAGCTATGAGGTAATTTTTCGAGGTAGAATAATTGCTTTACTTTGTTTTGATTGAGGACAATCAAAGGTTCAAGTTTGGGGGATTATGATATGTGCGTAAAATGACCTTTATTTAGATGTTTGTGCATGCATGTTTGCGTTCATTTTACTCCCATATCATATGTTTTTGTCTTCTTTTTGTTGTGTTTTCGTGTTTTGTGTGTTTCGGATTGTGTAGGTTAGGTTTTGAGCATTATTCAGCCTTTTTGGCTTGGTTTTGGAGGAAAATCACCCGATCCGAGAGTCAAAGGCATTTTAGATCGACCGAGATGGCAGTGAAAGCAGTAGGATGGATTTCAGAGGCAAATTCGGGTCGATCTTGTAGAGATCGGTCGATCTGGGCTGTTCAGAGACATATTCCAGTCAATCCTGCAGATTTCGGTCGATCTGTGCTGTTCCGAGGCATATTCCGGTCGATCCTGTAGATTTCGGTCGATCCGTGCTGTTAAGAGGAATATTCCGATCGATCCATATCCATCTCGGGCAATCCAAAATGTGTTGTTCGATGGTTTTCAGTTTCAAGCCATCCCGGGCGATCCGGGGCTCTGCCAACTCATTATAAAAAGGGGGAAACTCACATTTTTTGGGGCATCTTCAGAACTTTTTCCAAATCTACACAAAAATATCCTAATTCTCTCTACGATTCCCTCTACCATCTCTTTCCAAACCTCACCCAAGGTGTCAAGGAGCTAATCCATCATCCTTGGAGAAGATTTGAAGATCCAAGGGGCTAGATCAAGATCAAAGTGCTCTATTAGGGGAAGAAATTCATCTAAACCTATATCTTGTAATGTTTTGCTTTCAATTGGATATTGTAATGTTGAACAAGATAAGTATGAGATTCTAAACTTCCTTGGATGTTGATTTGAATAAAGGTATGAGAAAATTAGGTTGAATTATGCATGTTTACTTTCCTATTTGAGATTGAATCACACTAGAGCTTGTTCTTATGCACCTAGGTGTAGGTAATAGCCAATCTAGGTGTTAATTGATACGAATATTGCAGCCAACACGCGGATAGGAGTGTCGCGAATAGTGTGAATTCTAGTGTTCCTCGATCCAATCCCTATGCAAAGAAAGGGCATAGGATAATGATTTACGAGCTATCATCTATGGTCAACTCGTCGTGATAGGGGGTTTGCTAGTGTAGGGAAATAGTCCATCCATCTAGGAATTAAATAAGGTTTGCACCATAATTCAACTCAATTGGATCGCACCTACATTCTTATCAACATCCGTTCTTTCTCCTTTGAGCATTTAAGAGACTTGTTCTACCATTTTGATTACGAAATTGAAGAATTGCTTTGAAATCACAATTGATGAATGATGAGTTTGATTGTTGTTTTAGTGTTGATTTAGTTAGTTTAAATTTGAGCTAGGGAAAATAGGACAGAAAACTCAACGAATTGAAGTTTCCTAGCTATAAGAATCCTCACGACTAAACGGTATTCCTTTGGGCGAAGCAAGAAGATCCTTGGATTGATATTTTATTACTTCAGAAACATTTATTTTGAGTGATCAATTTTAGTGCCATCAACCTCCTTGGCTACGTCTACTTGACTTCGGACTTGTTCCGCAACAAGGTCTTTAATGTGAGCCCAGAGTTAATCATTGTCTATGGGTGCAGCACCAGAGAGACTGATGGATGTGGAGGGTTGTTCATCAACAACAATAGCAATTGGCCACTCAATTTTTTGATTACCCAAGACGATAGGCACTTGAGGGTCAGCCGAGACTATCTACCACCTCCTCTCTTCCTCTTCATGAACAAGGCGGGCTTGGGCTGCTCGATCCTCCTCTATCATATGCTCGTTGTTCCTAGGAGCGCAGTGTGGCAATTGGCATCAATAGCCAAAAGAAGGGTAGTCCTCAAGGGTGGGAGTTGTATATTCAGTTGCAGCTCTAACAAATTGTATATTAGCTCAGGACCAGTTCGGAAATACCTGAGTTGAAGGAATTGGCCCTCAGTTTCTATCTGCTTCTTCTTCAATATTAGAGGAGGGAAGTCAGCCTGGAAAGACACCAGTCTGTGCACCTTTATCTTCTTCAGTCTTCTCTTCACCTACTTGATAGTTCATTGTCTGGTTCATTCCTTGACTCGACATATAAACATGTGAACCCATTGCTCCCTAATTTTCCAGAATGTGAGGCCTAGTCTGGCTTTCAGTATATCCCTTTCTTCATGGCACGTGTTGTGGGAGCAAAAGTAAAAAAATTTCCACCTTCAAAATTCCTGCGACAATTTATTAGAGTCTTGATGATATCTCGCATATGTTTTGTTGATTTATTTATCCATCTGGTCCTCCACTAGATGGATGATCACATCCGCCCAGTAGAAAATATTCTTCATTGTCTTCAACATACTCGGGGAGAGGAGGACGCCAGTCTGCAATCTTTTTTTCTAGGAATTTTTTATGAGGAATACCATGGAGTGGAACCATGCAGACTGAGTGTTCAGAAGGTAGCAACAAGTTTGATTTGTATCAGCAGTGCCACGGATGTCCCCTTCTTAATCCTGGCCATCTGATCTTCCTCGGTTTCTAAAACCTCAGAATTTTCAACCTCAGGGTCTTCGTTCTCAGGCTCAGCTTCAGCTATCTTGGACTTGCTTAATTTTCCTTAAGCTGGAGAACTGGCCTTTCCTTGGACGGATAAGTCGGCCTCTTCCTGCACAAAAAGATTGAATTAGGATAAAAGATTTTCTGGCACAAGTTCTAATGTGCCTGCAACCCCTTGCACTGCAGGCACTATCAACATCTCCTTCTCTAGTTCTAGTGATTCCGTTAATTTTACCTGGGTGGTCGCCCGAACAACTTTCTCAGCTTCACCAGTAGCAAGGCTAGCATCCCCTTGCACTATTGCCAGCTCTCCTCCCTCATACTCATCCACCAAATCAAGCACATTGATCACTATAAAATTCTACAGATTAATTGCAGACACAGTGGCAAATAAATTTATAAGAATACCCTAAGTTTGTCGAACCCAGAGGAATTGTGTAATGAAATTGTTTTATGTACTAGTTATAATCCTAAGATCTTTTTTTGAGTAAACAGAAAATCAGGGTTTTGAGTCTAAAAAGTAAAGATAGCAATGCGGAAAATTAAAGAGTTTGGGAAATCAAATTAAAGGGACACAGATTCCAGGGCGAACTATCAATGAAAATACATATCAATTAATTAACTTGCATTGGTGGGAAATCATAATATACTATAGTTTCTTGGCCAGAAAATTATAGTCTAGGTTACTAGCATGTGAATGTATATGCTAATAACATATACTTTGTCGGCCTTAATAACACAATACTAATCAACATTTTATAAATCCACGGATTAACCTTTGATCGATGCAAAATCTGCACACAGATTATAGGAAAGGGCAAATAAATTTATAATAACCCGAAGGTTGTCAAACCCACAGGGATAGCGCAACGAGGGAAAATCATGTACTGAATGTAGTTTTCAAAACCTTTGTTTGGGCAAATCAATTTTAAGGGTTTTGGGTTTTTCTAAACAAATAATTAAAGGGATGAAATTCAAATACTAAAAAGCACAGATTCTAGGGAAATCTACTAATCTGATCAACATGCAAGAAACAAATATTCAAACCCAGAAAAGACAATTTTGGTGGAAAATCTGTTAAGGTGGAATTAATTCCTTGGTCAGACAATTAAATACTAAATTATTAACTAGTGGTTATCTCCTCTCGGTCTCAAACACACCAATTAATCAATTTCAATAAAGATTAGATTTTTTCCTACGATTGAATTCTTCTTGGTTGGACAGAAAATCAAAGTATTAAATCCTAACTTCCTATTACTAACCTTCACCTCTCGGTCATTCGATCAATAACTGTAACCTACCTCAATCTTCTTCTCTCGATCCTTCGATGAGAATAGACTTAAAACAAAATATAGGATTTAAACCAGTTTAAAGTGTTTGAATTATTGAATCAAAACATGCATCACAAATGGAGAAACCCTAGAACCTGTTTAGGGTTCTAGCCTAACATATTAAAGAAAAACATTGCAGGGAAAATTAAAGATTTCATTAAAAATAATAAAAGTTTAACAAAACTAAAGAGGAATTCTCAAAACCTTAAAGTGAAAACAGAAAATTAAAGATAGAACAATGTGTAAAAATTCTCCAACTAAAACAATAACCAGAAAACAACTAAAAGAAAAATAACCAAAAGAACAACCCGAATTCTGAGCAAAATATGAGTTTATATAGTAGTAGGGTTGAGGCCTTGGATGGTAGGAATAGATGAAATTAGGAATTTCCTTCTTGAATTGATGGCTTCAAAAGGAATGATATTCTTGGTTGAAACTTCCCTTTTGGGGTCTTCATTGCTTCCAAATTGATGTGTAACTTGAATCCCAAGCAATTCTCGCCCAAAATATGTGAAAAACTCCCAGGATTTTGCCAAAATATTTCACCCCGGTCGAGATGAACATTGCCCCAGCCGAGATGAAGCTGCCTCGGTCGAGGTGGCCTTAAACTCGGTCAAAACAGAGACCATTTTCGCCACTTTCGACCCTTCTGCGCAGTCTCACGGTTTCAGCCATAACTTTTGTTTCCAGACTCCGATTGACCCGATTCTAGTTGCATTGGAAAGCTAACTCAAAGATATTTCAAATGCCATGCTCCATTAGCTCAGATTTCATCTGTGGAAGAAGTCATGACTGTTTCTTTGAACATCTGCTGCTTTTAGTACGGGTTTGATGGGTTTTGTATACTGAAAGCATTTATTATAATGAGTATACGACGGTTTATTTCTCCTATCTATTAAACAATCTTACATGTATGTAACAATGGTATCCTCTTATCTCACCGATAGGGACGATCATACGGCTTGTTGTAGATCGCAGAAGACAGTATGATCACTTGACCTAGTGAGTCATAAACCTAATCACAACCGAGACAGCGTATGAGCATATGTCTGTCCGGATGGCTGCGGCATTGTCGGAATAAGTAGTCTGTCTTGGTTACTTGACATGCTGGTACGCAGGGGTGGCGTATTGATGGACCGCAATGAGATGTATTCGTCTGTCTGACATCAGCGAATACAAGATCTCGATATTGATTGAGTCCAAACCCTAATGAAGGTTCAGGGGTTTGCACGGGTTGACTGTTGCTTTGACTTGCCATGGTGGAGAGCCTGAGTAACGTGCTCGTATATCCGCTTCTTGGGTAACAACAGTTCGTGTAGTACCGCCTGAGACTGGGTTTAGGTAACCATATCCGAGTAATAGGATGGGGACATTCCCTGAGGAGCTCAATAACATTCATCGTGCCAAAGTCCTGCAGGCTGATTAAGTTCAGGCACGAGTGATAAGGATTGAGTGGTACTACTCAGGAATAGTAAGATATTAATTAATTGTAGTTAGAGCTTGCCAGAGGCTTCGATTAATTAATGAATGTCCGGTAACCTTAAATATGGGGATTCGCAATTAATGCATCCTGTTCTCAAAATGTGGTAATAAAGGGGTAGGTCAGTATTAATTCTGTGGTGAAAAAGAATTAATATTAATTAATTAATTATGTCCTGGGTTGTGGACATGGGAATTAATTAATTATAGGCCCACTTTATTATTTGCATTAGGTCCCAGGACTGGCCCAATTAAATATGCTGAAAAAAAGGCCCAGTAGCCCATTAGGGTTAAAACCCTGGGTCTATAAATAGACCACTCTCTCTTGGAAACCCTGGCCACTTGTGTGATCATTCAAATCAGTCAAAACCCTAGAGTAAAGGAGAGAGAGGGGCGGCGCCTGTAGAGGGGAGAAGAAAAGGTTTTCTGCTCCGGCCTACAACACAGATCTGTGGAATCCTCACCAGTAGCAGATCTGAGCAGCATTGGGACACAGCCCTGAAGATCTAATCTGGAGAACATATTTCTTTCTTCTTCTTTTTTTTTTCGATTTTATCTAAGAAATTACGGTTCTAATTTCTATTTCCAAAGATTAAATCGAATCGCGAGGTTGAATTGGAATTGGATATTCAAACGCGAAAGATCGGATCAGAAACTACGGAATAACGGTAATTCCTTAATCCACAATTCTAAGAATTAAATTCATAGGAGCATGCTAGGTTTTATTGTGAATTTAACTGTGTGAAATATCCATAAATCGGTCCGGTTCAGTTGGATTTTGTGATTCGGTTCACTAGAAAACCCTACAATTGGTATCAGAGCCAGGTTCTTGATTTATGGCTCTATTGTGCGCAATTAAATTCAAATATGCATGTATGAATTTATTTTGTTTTGTGGATGGTTTTTATTCCTCGTGGCAACCCGTGTAATTCAGCTCATGGTGGTTTATCCGTGTAGGGCTGAATTAATTTTGTAAAATCACGAGAAAATCCGTGATTAGTGTAGATTTGAAAATTGTAATAGAATAGATTATTCTGTAAATTTTTTATTTTTCAAATCTGTAATCTGGACGGGTCGAGGACGAAGAACAAAGACGGAGCCGCAGCGGCGGCGGGCGACGACGCACGCAGAATGCGCGGCGTGTGGGCCGTGCACGGCAGATGACGGCCGCGAGCGTGCGGCTGGGCGCGTTCGGCGGCGGCTGTCGTTGGCGACTATTGTTCTTGCGGCGGTGGCTCGTGTTTTGGTGGTTTGTGCAATCCTTTATAAACCCTAGGGTTTGCATTAGGGTTAGGGCAAATCATCAGATCACAAAGGCCTAAATCCCAAAAGATTTGGTGGATAAAGATTTGGAGGCCCTAGAAGATTTGAAAAGATTTGGATTTATCCAAATAGATTCAAAATTCAAATTGTAATAGATAGGATTTGTTTTTCCTATTTTGTGGGGCCACGATGAATTTTTGTTTGCCTTAATTGTCCTCGTATGATATGTGATTTATTATGTGCGCAATTAAGTATGTGTAGATAATAGGAAAAGCATGATTTATCGCTTTTATTATTTACATCTTTCCAAGCATGCTTATGTGATTAATTTCTTTTGTTGGATTATATTTTGGGAATTTTTGGGCTTGTTTAATTACATGCAAAAATTTGGAAAATATAATAACAAAGAAATTATATGTGCGCATATAAGAAACCTTTTAAAAGAAAAACACTAAGCTGATTTTTTAATTAAAATCAATAGACCTCCACAAAGCGGTCCTAGGCTGTAAGTTTATCCCTCGTTCGAGTAAACGTCTATGAGTGTAGCTTGCTAGTTCCTAGAGGTGCATGAGTACGGTTGTTGGGATTTCTAGACAAACAATTTAAATCATGTGAATAGTGGGAGGGCTTTGCGTAAATGTCTACGAGTGTAGCTTGCGTAGATCTCTTTCACAAGTATTCTAGGATTGACTTAAATTATAGATAACAAAAGCTTTAAGGGCTGTTCGGTATGGTTCGTGCCATGCTAAACTGTCTCTTTTGGCCGGAGTTAAATTTGTGGTTAATGGCTTACAAGCATATTAGAGTATAATGCAAGAATTGCATCCCTGTTCTTGAGAGATGGCTTGGTCTAAGGTTTTCACTAATTATTAATTTCTAGTGTTAAAATCTTCCTGACATGGTAGTGAAATTAAATGGATTGGGGCTTAAAACCCGCAGTTCTGGTTGAGGGTGACATCGTAAACTTCTACGAGTGTAGCTTGTGGTGGGAACTCTTTGTGAATTAGTGGAAAACATTTGTATTTGATTTATTAAAAGGTTTTCAATGCATTTGTTTTCAAAGTTCTATATGTATGTTCTTATTTAAGATTTTATTGTTTCAGATATGTCTATGAGCCTGCTCCTCTGCATCGACTCCATGATCGGGGCAACTCCAGAGCAGTTTATTGAACCTGCTTCATGCTTCAAACAGTGACTCGTCCAACCTCTGATGGAATCGTAGAATCTCCATCTTCCTCTGAATGATGATAGAGGGTGGAAAGATGTTTGAGAGGAATTCAACTCTCAATTCCTCCCAAGTCTGGATCCTGCTGCAGTGAAGTCCAGTGAGCCAAGATCGGGCTTGATCCCTTGGTGAAAATGGGAACAGCCTCAGTCGAATCACATTCTACCTGACTCCGTTTTGCTTGATGGTGTCGCAAACTTCCAAAAATACTCCACAGCTCTACCGCCAAACTAGTTCTGTTGAACCATCTGAATCAGCTCGGTATTGAGTTTAAAGTTATTGGCATCGATGCCAATATTGAATCCCTCATTGTCGGGCTGCGGCTTGTACTTCCTCCCCATCGCGTTCGGATCCTCATTATCCAGACACTGTCTCTCTCTTGCTTGCCTTTTTCGTGCGGTCTCTCTTTCAATCTCTCTTTTAGCTATTAGCTGTCGAACTGTCTCTCGCATCTGGTGCATCTCCCAAATGAGAGTCAGAGTATCGCCCGCTGTAAGCTGTCCATCGGTGTCCTCCAATGGGAGCATAGTTGGGTCAATCTCCTGTGGGTTTCGATCTTCCAGTGGATCCATCTTTTCCCTCCAATTTTTCTTCCGACAAGAAGTTCCTATCTTAGGGTTGAAAGCTTTAAGCGGCTTCCTTAGCGACCTGGTGTTCATGCACCTCCTGAAACAGAAATTAGGAAAAATTAGCTCGGCGTCAATTGACACAGGTGGGTGTCGATCGACGCACGTAAATTCTCAACATCAACTGACACGGGCAGGCCTCGATCAAAGTCGAGATAAAACACGCGATAACACACGCACATGAAATTAAAAATACAAACTCAATCCAATTAATCATAGAATAAACTAGTAACAAAATAAAATCTAACAACTCCCCGGCAACGGCGCCAATTTCGATCACTGTAAAATCGTACAGATTAATTGTAGAACTGTGGCAAATAAATTTATAAGAGTACCCTAAGGTTGTCGAACCCAGAGGAATTATGTAACGAAATTGTTATATGTACTAGCTATAATCTTAAGATCTTTTGTTTGAGTAAACAGAAAATTAGGGGTTTTGAGTCTAATTAGTAAAGATAGCAATGCAGAAAATCAAAGAGTTTGGGAAATCAAATTAAAGGGACACAGATTCTAGGGCGAACTATCAATCAAAATACATATCAATTAATTAACTTGCATTGGTGGGAAATCATAATATACTATAGTTTCTTGGTCAGACAATTATAGTCTAGGTTACTAGCATGAGAATGTATATGTTTTGTCGGCCTCAATAACACAATACTAATCAACCTTTTATAAATCCACGGATGAACCCTACAATTACTATCTTCTCCTAGGACAGATTGTTAACTATATTCGAATTCCTTTTCCTGTTATCGACTTTCTCTTTTCAGTCCTTCAATCAACAACTATAAACCTAGAATTAAGTTTATCTCTCAATCTGATTAATTCTAAATCCTAATAATTTAAATAGGAATTTGAAACCAAGCAATTAAATGTTAATCAATTAAATATGCAATTGATTGATATTCGTTGCCCTAGAACCCGCTAGGGTTTCTAGCCACACATCGCAGATAGAAAACCAAAACTAAACTGATTATGAAACTGCATAATAATAACTTACAAGAAAATGAAGGTTCGTGCAGGAAAATAAAGTATGTTGAATGCTTCAAAGGTCCAAGGCTGAATGAATATATGATAAAAACTCAAAAATAAGGACTATTTATAAGACTGGGTGTATATCCTATCAATTCTAGGGCTGAAGATATGATTTGATTCAGATTTAATTAAAATTTGCCAATTTGATGCGCAATTCAATCAACATAGATGGGATTTGATCAATGCATGTGTTCTTGCGTCGATCGAGGTCGATATGCCGTCGGTCGAACTCGACCCGTCTACGCGGTCTCATGGTTTTAGTCATCACTCTCACTCCCGAACTCCGATTGACCCGATTCTAGTTGTGTTGGAAAGCTAAATCGAATCTCTATCCATTACCATGAGCTAATAGCCCGAATCCCTTGTATGGAGGAACCCTACACTGCTACTCTTGCACGTCACTGCTTTCAAAACGGTTTTCCAGTGAATTTAAACCTAAAACCTGCAAAAACACACCATGACAAGCATAACCCCACATATACTAGACTCATGCATGAAATATATATATAAACTCTACAAAATTATATAAAATAATAGAAAATATTATTGGTAAGTGAGTAAAATAATGAACTTATTACACATCAACCTTCTGTTGAGTGACCTCTGCCAACAGCCTATTGAAGGCTTCATCGGTCATTATATCAGATAAAGCAGTGGGAGATGCCTGGACTGGTTCTTGGATCATCAGCTTCTTGAATCCCATGACAATCGGAATAAAAACTGCACTGGTTTGAGCTTCTGTGGCATGGAATTTTCCCTTAGTAGATCGAGCAAGGATATTTGCCATCTCCTAAAAGGCCTCATCGCAAGCCGCCAGCTTGGTTTCCTAGGCAGGCTGCTCAGCCTTCTTCTGCACTCTGGCTCGGGAATTCTCTGCCTTCATCCGGGCCTTGTTCTTCTTCTTTTTCTTAGCCTCGGCCTCCAGATCGGTTGTTGTCTTCTTCCTCTTCTTTGTCATTTTGGCAAGCTGATTCTCGTAGCTGCATGGGACTGGGATAGAGACTTGGATATCATGTTCTTTGAAGGCATCGCCTTGGCCTGAGCAGGTACCTTCAGACCTCTTCTATTTTTGGACTGGCGTTTTCTTTTTCTTCTTTGAGACTAGTTAGTCAGCCTCAGTCTGCAATGCGGTAGGTAATGCTACCTCAGCTTCAATCTGAGTCCCTGGATCAATGCACTCTTTCAATTGTTGAAAGCACTTCTCCACATCTGCTCTCTCTGCCAGTTTGGCCCTCCGTTCTTCTATTAGCTGTTGGGCAATTGTTGGTACCATAACCCCTTCGATTCTTTCTGGTACCTCACCCTCGGAGACAGGGTACATTGGATTTTTGTATTGTCGGCCAGTGAGGTACCTAGGAATCTTGATGTTGACCTGAAGTTGTTTGGTTTTGGTTACTGGAATGTAATCCATCCCAAGTAGAGCCTCGCCCATATATATCTTGTCTACGAGCATCAGGGCTTCCAGAAGATAGCTAATCTTCAGGTCAAAACTAACGAAATGGGTTAAGGTGTGGTCAGTTTTCATATTTATGTTGCGCTTAACTTTTTCTAGGAGTGTTCCATAGATGAACTCCACCCAATTTCCCTTGATTCCATTATCGTGGGCCATTGTCACCAAATATTTCTTGAAGTTTTGCTCAAAGTGCAAGCCAGACTCGCACTGCAGTATTCGGACGACTATATCACACAACATCTTATAAAATTCATCGAGCTGGGAGCTGGGTGTCCCAGACTTCCAATCTTCTACGACCTCCTCCTTCTTCCACTTTTGCCAGTGTTTCTTCGTGGCTGAGCGGTCGATCTCAAGATATGTTGCCACAGATGGGCTGTCATTCATCAAGGCATAGTATTTGCCAACAGGACAGGTCGATTTGTATCTTCTACCCTATGATGCAGGTGATGAAGTGGGATTCGTGCTTGGTGATCACGGCGCGGCGTAGAATAGTTTGGTGACCATATGGGGGGTTGAAAACCTCCGGCTTGGCAATCGAATAGTTTGGAATTCATTCTCTGATTAGGATGTCTATAAACTCCAATCTATAGTGTTTCTGGGCTAGGGAATGATAAAGAATCTTCTCCTTCTACACCAGCGCAGCCCTCTGCTGCGCGAAGGCTAGCTTCGCCCTCTGATTCTTATTCCTGGAAATGGTTACCAGCCTATTATAAGGAATAGAAGTGTCAAGGTCTTCGACATGGCATATTCCAGTGAAGGATGGTTCATGCTCCGTGAAATTAGTCATTATCTCAGAAACTGGTGGTGGGTTAGAAGATTCGGTAGTGTGCGAAGATTCTGCCATTTAAGACTAATGATTGAAATAAATCCAAGGAATTTTGCAAAGAATGTTTGTTGAAGATAGAGTACTTCTCAAATAAATGCCTTAGAAAAATTTAGGTGAAATAAAGTTTTCTCGCAGGCGAGGAAACCCTATTTAAAGAATGAGTAGAACAGTGGTCGCTAGTTTAGATGGTATGGTTTAAATCAGGAGTGGGATGATCAACAATCGAGGATTGTTGCGACGGTTCAAATCATTTTGACCTATGAGTAGAGTCGTGGGTGGCTGACGTGGTTACATCCTCGAGTCTTGGTGCTGCTGACGTGACGCATCCTCATTCGACTTTTGACTTTTCTTTGATTGTCCTTTGATGCTTTTGCATTAAAATCTGGATTTAATGTTATGTGTCGCATAAGCGATATTGGATTTCAAAAATCCCGACCATGTAGATTCTTGAACTGGTCTGCAAGCTTCATCCTTAAGCAATTTCGGACTGAAAGAGTAAGTCTGGGAACACTCGAGAATCAGTCTCATACTTATGCACTAGTTTGGACTTTATCTATCAGTCTCATTCTTCAAAGATTGATAGCTGCGAATGTTAATCCGCTACACACCATCTTCAGCCAGTTTTGTTGAGCATTGCAAGGAAAACTAATACCACTTGTGGAATTTCTTGTCACATGTGAAAAACTGAGAGATGGGACTCAATTCTATTCCAATTCTTCGTCGAGATGAGACTTGTTAGCTTCACTCTGAAAGGACTTCGAACTTATAGCTTCAGTCTCACAACCTTCAGACTGATATACTCGAACATAAACTGATAATAAATCTCAATCTAAAACTCCAAGAAATCCAAAAACTAAAAGCTTGGACTTAGTTTTATTCCGCTTCTCCTAGAAATCCAAAGAATCTTCAAGGCAAAAAAAAAGGAATGGGAGCTTGGACTCATTCTTCACCCTCTGAGATCTCATCAAACTCCAAAAGTCAGAGTTTGATAAACAATTCTTAATATCTAGCTTTTATGAGAAGCTTTATGAAAATGTCTACAAGCTGATCTTCCGTCTGGATATCTCCACACTTATACCCTTCTTCTCGGCATGATCATGAATAAAATGGTGTCGAATGTCAATGTGCTTGAATCTAGAATGATGTACCGGATTCTTTATTATTCAAATAGCACTGTTGTTGTCGCAATAAATTGGTACGTAATCTGAGCTGACATCATAATCCACTAATTGTTGTTTGATCCATAACACTTTAGCACAACAACTAGCAGCAACAACATATTCAGCTTCAGTAGTGGAAGTTGTGACCGAGTGTTGTTTCTTGCTTAACCAACTGATCAGTTTGTGCCCAAGAAACTGGCAAGTTCCACTCGTACTCTTGCGATCAATTGAACATCCGGAAAAATCTGAGTTTGAGTACTCATTAAGTGTAAGCTCATCACATCTTGGGTACCAAATTCCAAGGGACTTAGTTCCCTTTAGATACTTCACTATCCTTCTTGCAGCCTCATGTGTGATTTCTTTGAGTCAGCTTGGAATCACGTGCACTCCGACAGCATACAAAATGTTGGGCCTGCTAGTTGTCAAGTAGAAAAGTGATCAAATAATACCTCTGTATGCTGATGGATTGACAGATTCTCCTTCTTCATCAAAAGTGATCTAGGAACTTGGGCTCATTGGAACCCTCAAAGGCTTAGTCTTCTCAGGGCAAAACTTGGTAATCGGGTACTTTATGTACATCTTCTGATTGATAAAGATCCCTTCACTGGACTGATGAACCTGAAGTCCCAAGAAGTAGGTCATCTTTCCCATCATGCTCATTTGGAAATGACTTTGCATGAGCTAGAAGAATTTCTCACAGATAGACAAGTTCTTGGACCCAAAGATAATGTCATCAACATATATCTGAACTAAGAAAATGTCACCAACATCCTTGATAAGGAAAAAGGTCTTATATATCTTTCCTTTTCTGAAACCATTTTTTAGCTAAAATTGTGACAATGTCTCGAACCGAGCTCGTAGTGCTTACTTCAGATCATAGAGAACCTTCCAAAGCTTGTAAACTTTAGTGCCTTCTTCAAATCCTTAAGGTTGTTCCACATAGACTTCCTCCTTCAGTTCTCCGTTCAGAAAGGCACTCTTCACATCCATTTGATAGACCGTGAAGTTATGATATGCAACATAAGCTAGGAATAACCTGATGGCTCCCATTCTTGCTACTGGGGCAAAGGTCTCGTCGAAGTCAATGCCTTCGCATTGCGCATATCCCTTGGCAACTAGTCTAGCTTTGTTTTGGACTACATTGCTAGTTTCATCTCGCTTGTTTATGAAAACCCACTTGGTACCTATCACAGACTGATGTGATGGTCTCTCTACCAAGTCCCAAACATGATTATGAGATAATTCTACAAGTTCCTCTTGTTTGGCATTGATCCAATCAATTGAGTGTAGTGCTTCTCGTATCTTTGTAGGTTCAGTTTGAGAAATATACCATGTAAGAAGGGCACTCCCTGGTCTTGTCGGACTAAATTGGTGACATCATCCAACACAACATCTTTAGGACGATTGTGAAGCCATTTAGGTCTTTGAAGTTCTTCAACCTGGACTGGTTGAACAAATGGCTAAGTGAAATGAACATCTGCAACTAGTACGTCAGTAACGAAGATATCCTCTGAATTGTTTCGTTCCCCAAAACTGGATGATCTATGCCTTGGTATGCTTGAACTAATGTCTGAATTAAGACTAATACTCCTGATGATTAGCGTTTGTCAGCCTGAACTCCTTCAGTCTGATCTCATCTATCTTCAGTCCTAGCTTCGACGTTTTTAGTCTGAGCATCGTCGTCTTCAGTTTAGGCTTCTAGTCCGTCAGTCTGAGCTTCACCATCTTCAGTCTCGAATACTCCAGCCTGAGTTCCCCCTTGATTTATGCTTTCTCGTAGAGAGATTGAATTCAAGGTCTCCGCAAGATCATTTGCATCACCGACCCTCTCGATTGTCTGATGTTAAATCGAGGGTCCTGGTTGAGAAGATGATCCATTCAGTTGGTTTAGCATTGAAAGAATTTTAGCTCAATTGATCATTAACATCATTGACCTCAAGAACTTCTTCTTCCAGTTCCTTCATGGTCCTGCGCACTAGAGTAGTCTTCATTGGTAGTTTTATTGAATACCCTATAACCACTGTGAGAAGGATGTCCATATCCAAGGAACACCCCTACATCAGCTTTGGGAGAGAAGACATTCAGTTTAGACTTTCCATTGTTGTGAATATGATATGCAGAACCGAATGGACGAAGATGGGCTAAGAAGGATTACGACTATGGTATACTTCGTATGGGGTCTATTGAAGATGATCATTGATTCCGCTTTGATTTAGCATGTAGCGGGCCGTCATCAACGCTTCACCCCAAAATCTTTCACCCAAATTGGTCTTTGCCAGTATGGTTCGAACTGCTTCCTTCAACGTCTGGTTCTTTCTTTCTGATAGCCCGTTCTGTTGTGGTGTTCTAGGAGTAGATCTCTCATGTTCGATGCCAGCTTACGTGCAGAAGTCCATCAGAGGGCTATTATAGAATTATATCCTATTGTCTGAGCGAATTCTCTTAATTGTTATTTCTCTTTGGTTCTGAACTCACATGATCATCTTTGGAAGGAAAATCTTCACTTCATCCTTCGTCTTAAGAAGTTTTATCCATGTGTACCTAAGTAGTCGTCCACTATTACCAATGAGAAATGCTTTTATCCAATGGTCGGGGGAGTTACTAGACCAAAGAGATCTATATGAAGTAACTCTAGCACTCGAGTAGTGTCGTGGTTGACTGACCTGTTCTTGAAGGAGACTTTGCTTTGCTTCCCTTGTTGGCAAGCTTTGCACACTCCTTCCTTCTTGAACACTCTTTTGGGTAGACCTTCCACCAGTTCGTGCTTGGCCAAGTGATTAATTGTCTGGAAATTAAGGTGGCTCAGTCTCCTATGCCACAGCTAGTTCGACTCCATGGAACTGGTCGCCACGAAGCATGAGTATGTTTGCCCACTTTGCCAGTGTACGACATACGATCCTCCTTTTTTCATTACTCTCAACTTGACTTCTCCTGAAGCCTTGTCTTTGAATTGGCATTCAGATTCTTCAATGGAAACTACATAGTCATTCTCGCTCAGTTAGCTTATGATAAGGAGGTTGTGCTTCAAGTTGGTGACGAGGGATACATTAATGATTCGGACTCCATTCTGCTCGATGCATCCCCTTCCTATAACTCTATCCCACCAAATAGGACTGGTGCTCCTCTGACCATGTTGAGATCTGTAAAAAGATCTTTCTTGCCATTCATGTGAGCTAAACATCCACTGTTGAGAATCTACTCACTCTTCTCTTGAAGTTGATTTACATGAATTTGTTCCTACAAAATCACAAATTATACTTTAGGTCCATGAGTATTTGCGGGTCCTACGGGATTAGCTCTTTAGATTATCCCTTGGGAATCCAAACTTTTGTTATTTTAACTGTAGTCGATTTATTGTTATTTTCTGCAACAACCTTTCCCTTCCTTCAAAAGTATTGTATGCTTTTGGTTTAGGAAGGTGTGGCAGTATGGTAGTTCTCTTGGAAGTGTGTTTCCTGTGAGAACCTCAGAAACTGACTTCCGGATAAGTGGGATACCTTGGTGGCTTCTTGTTCAAGAAGTTGTGACCACCTTAGTTAGCCTTCACAGCCCTTGAAATAAAGGTGTGTTTGTGTTGTGGCCTCAAGTAGGTGTTCCCCCTACTAGGTACATTTCTCATTTCAAGCTGAACTTGAAATTTGGGTCTTTGATTATTAAACTAACCGGGTTGTATGTTTGACTTCCTCGCAACATAGACTAGTTGCTTGGTTGAACTGATCGATGGGACTGATTTCGTCGCAGTAGAAACATACTACTTGGTAAGTCTCGGTGGTTAGGCTGGCTTCCTTCCAGCCTGAGGCTTTGCCTCTCTAGGGTTATGTTGTTTTGCCAGTTTACCCTTGGACTTATCAATGCCATTCCGGTCTCCTAGTTTGGGGTTGTTGCTAACTAACATTTAGCTTTACCAATTTTACCTGCTGCTTTTTGTACTACCCCTTTACCACTCAACCTGGACTGAGTACTATGTTTTTCTTTACCAAAACTTATGGTTTTCTTAGTACCAGTTTGTGCGGGGCTTTCATTGCTCAAATCACTTTCAAAACCCAGACCGGACTTATTTGAGGGGTCTCTCATGCATTGAATGACCACCTCTAGATCTCTTGAGCCCTTTTTAAAGAAACACAGTTTTTCTTCTTGCTCAATGACAGTGATTTTCAAAGTGTCACACTCATTTTGAAGATTTTCAAAAAAAGAGACATTAGTAGAGTAGTGTGAGTCTCTTTGAGTTTTGTCAGTTCTCACTAACAAACCTAGATTTTTCAATCTCATCAGTCAAAACTGAAACCTGAGTTTTCATTGAGGTGTTTTCACTGGCTAAGACATTTTTTAAAGCATAAATTTTTTTGAATTCCTTTGCTAAAATGTCTAGAGTGACTTCTTCTGAGTCAGAGCAACGTGACTCAGTTTCGTCAAGAATGCGTGCAAAAATAATTAGAAACTGATGGTAACGAATTTACCTTCTCATTTGAAGCAGTGAGTGTTGTCTCAGTTTCAGCTTTTGTCTCCCCATCAGTCTCTTCACCGAAAGCAACCATGAAAGCTAGTAGTGTTTCTTCCTCAAACTCCTTATCGGATGAGTAACAATTATCATAGTGATCTGAGATACACGGTACTAACGTTCTGGTCAGCGTTACTTGGCCACTGGCTTTGAGGCTCTTTGCTCAAATACCTTTTAAATGCTCTGACGAGTTGCACTGGAAGCAGGATCGAGGAGCTTGCTTTACAAATATCCTGTTGTCAGTCTTGGGAGCTTCTTCCTTTCCTTTAGCCTTTTCGAGGAGTTCGGATAATATGTGTATTTGTGATGCGGTAAAAGTTCAATCACAATAAACTCCCAACCACACTCAAGAATAAAATATCAATCCGAGTCCTTCTCGATTCGCCTCCTAGAATACCGAGCTACTCAAGTGAAGTCTTATAGCTAAGCATGATTCAATCGTTGAGTAATTTCTAATCATCTAATCATGCAATTCAAATCTATGCTACAATATATGAATAACACGAATTTAAACAACAAAATTTAATCAAACAATCCTTCTCAATATGGTAAACCAAGACAATCGCAATACTCAAGCGAGGAAGATAGGATGTTGAATTGAGTAGAGATACAATCAAATTTGGCTAATCATTGTTGCAAACATTATTTAATTCCTAGGAGATTGAGCAATCGACCCTACACTCGATAGCCCCTTGTCACGGCGAGCTACCGGTTGATGATCTAGAACTAGCAAACAGTCACGTTATTTAGCCCTAAACCACTCCAAATGGTTCGTCAATTATCGCCCTACGACCTAGCACCGCACAGGGATTGGAACTAAAATCGTATGAATTAACACTATTCATGACGATTCCGCCCGCGTGTTGGCTGCAGCGTTCACGTCAACTACCTCCTAAGTTGGCTATTACCTACACCTAAGAGGTAAGGAACAAGCTCTAGTGAAATCCAAGCTCTCAAAGGAAAGTAAACAAACAATTCTCATGCCAAATTCTCATGCATCCTTCCTCAAATCAACATCCAAAATGGTTTAGAACTTCATACCTTTCAATTGTACAATTACAATTTTGAATTCAATGTACGTCATTACAAATTGAAGGTAGAAATAAGAAATCTTCCCCAAATTGGATTTGGTTGTCTTGATCCACCACTTTTAATCTTCAATCTCCTCCAAGTATTGATGAACTAATCTCCTAGATGTTCTAGGATTATGATGAATTGGAATGGAAAAATGGAATCTAGGGAAAAATCTAACTATCGTCCGTGAAAAATGACAAAAAGTTCTCTCAAATAACCGCTCATTCCCCTTTTATAAGCAAGCAATCAGGCCCTCGGATCGCCCGGTCGAAGTTTGGCTCGCCCGGGCCACCAAAAAACTGCCAGAAACTGCCAAAAACCGGCTTGGCTCGGCCGATCGAAACATGGCTCGACCGAACCAAGCCCCTGCCCGACCACGCTCGACCGATCCTGCACAGGCTCGACCGGTCGAGCCCTCTGAACCAACTTCTGCAGCTTCGCTCGGCCGGTCCTGCCTTGGCTCGGCCGGTCGAGCTCTCTGAACTCCCGCTCGGCCGATCCTGCCTACGCTCGACCGGTCGAAGCCTCCAAACTCCAAAACCTTGCGATTTTCCTCCGAAACTCCACCAAAAATGCTTGTGTATGCCAAAAACCTATCCTACACAAATCAAACACCAAAAACACAAAAACACAAACAAATTACGACAAAAATATATGATACGGGAGTAAAATAACCACAAACAAGCATGTTCACATATCAAAATACGGGTCATTTTACGCACGTATCATAACCCCCAAACTTAAACCTTTGATTGTCCTCAATCAAAACAAAGCAAAGTCATCAATCTACCTCATCAAACAACCTCATAGCTCATCATAGTCATCTAAACATGCTCTTATCAAACGAGATTATCACCTAACTTTGTGACTCGGTTAATGCCAACGACTCAAATCACTCATCAACATTAGATAAAGAAATAAAAGCACTCCCTCACGTGTTTAGAGTTTGAAGAGTTCTCTCATGCACAAGATATCGAACACAATTTCCATAGGCTTGAAACAATTCTCACCACTATACTACAACGAGTTGGCTCCTAAAATCACAAAGGTCTTTGTTTTTGGTTATAACGTGGCTTACTAAAAGGTAGGTGGTTTTGGGCCAAAGTGACTAAACTTCTCAATTTCCCAAAACCCCCAAACTTATATTCTTCAATCCACTTCTAACCTCGAGGCTTTTCAATCACAATTCTCATATATTTTCTTTCTTTTTCTTTCCTCTTCTTTTCTTCTTTTTCTTTCTCAATCTCTTTTTCTATCACCCTCAATTTTTTCATGGGGCTATTCATTTTTTTTTCCCTTTTCCTTTCTTTTTCTTTTCATTCGAAGTACCAAAAATTTTGTTGATACCCCTTTTTCTAGGATTCACATCAATCCATACTCAAACATTTATTGCCTCAACAATCACAACTCCAAGATACCAAGCAACACCCAACCCAACTCTCAACTCCGTATTCACCCTCATACACTCATTCCCCAAAATATGTCCTAATAATTTGAAGAAAATTCACCATTAAGCTCAATCACGGAAATCAAGGGTATGAAGGGCAAAATTATAATATCAACCACCTTATACTCCCGAAGTGAAAGGTAGGGCTAAGAATCGATGGCCTAAG
>JAPKLW010000607.1:152058-193035 GCA_026898455.1 Plectranthus barbatus
GTGCTCTCAACCTTGCCACTCACAATCGAAATAGATATGACAATATCAAAGCTCAAATCTCACGGCTTTTGTCAAGTCCTAGGCATTAACCTCGCACAAAACTCGGCAATTCAAAAGTTAAACTCGAACATGCATCGAAAACTAGATTCCGCCCTATCATTGGTCAAAGTAGACATCAAACTCCACTAAGTAAATCATGATTCAAACCTTAAGTCTAGTTCGGGTTCATCATGCACACACAAACAAACAACATCCTAAACACAATCTACATTCTAAAACACAATTTAATGAATCTAATTGGTTGAAGAAACGATAGAAAATGTTACCCATCGGCACACACGATCAAACCGCTCTCTATGCCTTATTTGTACCTACTAAATCAACACAAACACCACCAACAATTTAGCATAAACAAGGCAATAAAGCTCTCATAACCACCAACTTCCACAAACCAATATTCAACAAAAATAATAAAACCATATCCACCATTCATTCCAAACCATTCACATATCCACACACCAAAAGCCAAATAGAAAGAATTAACCACATTCAAGCTTGCTAAAATATTCATCCATTCATCATAACAAAAATCATCATAATCATCATTCACATCCCAATTCAAATTCAAAGTAGGAGTAGATCATAAGTACAACCATATCGAATCAAATTTTTCAAATTCAACTAAACTACACTAATCTAGAAAGCATAATGAAGATAAGGAGATAGAGAAGAGAATGAACCAGAGCACCAACTACCGACACTTCCCCCCAAACTTAGTCAAGTGAGACTAAGTTTGTAAAAAGGTAGTCGGTGCGTCATTGCTCCTCCCTATCCTGCTGCTGCTGTTGGCATTCTCTGCGGGACTGGTACGGAATGGGGACTCGCCGCTGCAACTCTCTCACGTCCTCCTTAATAGAATCAACTCGCCTATCAAGGCCATCAAAGCGAGAAGTCATGGAGGAGTCAAGACCCTGCAAAGAAGAAGACAAAGACTCTATAGAAGCATTAGTATGCTGCAACATAGAGTACATCCTTTGCTGCCACTCAGTCGACGGAGTCTGCCCAGAATGAGGGTGTGCACTGGTGCTCGGACCGCCCTCACTCAACTGCTGCCTTTCTGCCTCGGAAAGATGCCGGAGGGTCATAAAATACCCATCTGGAGATAGCACTCCGACCACATCCTTGTGGTCCTCGGTATCCAGCAGCCAGTTGGATCTATCAGACAGATCCGCTACTGTAGTCCACTCCGGTCTAGGCAGCAAAATGGTCAAGTTCCCAAACTTGTAATAAGTCGAATTCCTATGACCGGGAACCAAGAATCGGCCAGCTAGCAAGGAGCTAGAATCCAAAAACAAAGGAGGAACAGTAGGACCAGACAATTCAACACCAATATCCTCAAAAATAGGAGTAAGCATCCCACAAGTAAAAGTACGAGTATTGGTGTTAGCAGCACGACTCCAAGCATCCATCAACATAGCCCCCAAAGAAAATTGAATTCCATTCATCAAAGCATATAACATATGAAGCTCGGGAGTTATCACATTGCTAGACTCGTACCTCCCACAAATAGAACTGCCAACAAACTTATGAATATATCTAATCACAGGATTCTTAATTGATGTAGCTCTACATTCCTTAATATTAAACTTCCTATCCAAAGCAACACCAGTAATATCTACCCAAAACTCCGCAAGATTCACACCCGCATGCACAAAAATTGAATCCGGATCACTACCAAAAATCTCATCAATCTTAGCTTTCTGGTAGAAATATTCCGTACCTTTAAGCTTGAATTTCATAGACAACGGAATACCTCCAATGCCTTTCATGACCGTAACTGAGGCGAAGAACTCCCTTGCTAACTCCATATAGCTCGGCCATTTGGCATGAAGCAGCTTTTTCCACCCAATTCCAGTAAGGAGGCTCCACACGTCGTCCTTCAATTTGAGTGCCTTCAATGTCTCACGGCACACGTATTTTGTGCCTACAACTTGCCGCGTTGCCAAACTTTTGAATTTCTCAAATTCGTCATCATCAAATTTCTTCGGCCGTCCGTCTGAAGAAGAAGACTCTCCCCTTGCTCTTTCGCTTGCCATGAGAAGAAATGAGATGTGAGATAAACACAATTGAAAGCCACAAAGTATGGGAGAAAATTTGGGAAGAGAAATTTTGACCGATCGGAGGATGGGGCGAGCAATTGCTCGATCGCGCAATTTAAATCTGCGCGTGGCTCGGTCGAGCGCCAGATGGCTCGACCGAGCGGAGCCTCTGTCCGCACACATATGCCCTGGCACGCTATGGCTCGGCCGAGCCTGCACACGCTCGGCCGAGCGACCTTGATCTCCCCCATTTTCCACCCTTCTCCGACACTTTCCACAAACCGTCGGCCTTCCATATTGCCTACTCTTCACTCACAATGTTAGCTAAACTTGTAAATCCACACACAACTAAGAATCCTTCAATTTTAAACAACAAGCAACGTTAACCCTTAAATCAATAACAACATTATTCCAAAGCATGAAAAACACAAAATTTAAACGTTGGGTTGCCTCCCAACAAGCGCTTGTTTAATGTCGAAAGCTCGACGACCATACCTCAAGTCAATCATGATCCCAAGGTGCAGATCCAGAGCTCATACCTCTATCAAGCACGACATCATCTTCCGAAAAAATCAACTTCCTCCGTGCACTATACGGTGGATCCGGCTCAACTCTAGCTTTCTTTGTCCGTATTTGCTTATCTCTATCAAAATCTCCCGGATCATCTTTTTCTTCATTCTCAAATTCCTTGAGGTCTAATCCCGGATCAAGCTCATCCTTCAATCTTTTCTTCCTCTCAACTCTTGCCTCGTCAACCTCATGCAAATTCTTTTGGGGTAAGGCTAAAACGACTTCCTTTCCCCCACACCGGAAAGTAAGCTCCCCTTGTTTCATGTCAAAAAGTGCATCGGCTGTACTTAAGAAAGGCCTCCCAAAGATTAATTGAATGCCACCTTTATTTTTCATGTCTACCACAAGAAAATCTCCGGGAAATGTGAATGTCAACACATCCACATGCACATCTTCGACAACTCCACGTGGACAAAAGAGAGCTTGATTGGCGAGTTGCAACACTTAATTGGTGGTTTTGAGGTGTCCAACCTCCAATTCTTTGTATAGGTCCCAAGACATAATGTTCACGCTAGCACCAGAATCACACAAAGCTTTCTCAACCGTCACATCTCCAATTTGACAACCGATTACAAAACCGCCCGGATCATCCTTTTTGCTAGCAATGTTCTTCTCTTCATATTCATGATTTTCCGGTTCATGTGGTTCCCCATCCAAAGGTATCTCAACACCAACAAGTTTATCTAGCATGGGAACTCGTTCACTTTCATCCGGAAGTGGCATCTCTATGTCTCCCTTCCTTACATAATCAAAGAAATTCACCTTCTCCACATGTTCTTCTTTCTCATTTCCTACACTCTCTTCCTTCAACTCTTTTCCATCTTCCTTGATTCCAACACCTTCTATTTTCGGAGTCATGACCTCCAATTTCTCATCTAGCCTCTCTTCATCTTCAATCATATTACAACCTTTCTTTTAAACGGTTTCCGTGTCGCTTGGAAATTTCCCAACTTGATGCCTTCCACTTAATTGTTTAGCAATCGACGAAATTTGCAGCTGGATTTCCGCGAACATCCCATCATATTTCTCGAACCTCTTATCAATCTCCTCATTAGGATTTCTTCTTAGCTCTTGATTCACATATCTACTTCCTCCCCCTGAATATCCCCCTTGACTACTACCTCCTTCCAATTGAATCGGAGGATTTAGAGCGTTATTCGGATTTGCATAGGAGAAATTTGGGTGGAAACGGTTGGACGGATTATAATACATGTTTCCTTGAGGATTGTATTGAGGACGGTTGTTGTACCCCATCCTTTGATTGACGAAATTGACATTCTCCGAACAAACATTATCATGCTTGAGTATCATCATCTCCTCTCGTCCACTTCCCAAAGTAGATAGCTTATCTAACTTCCTTTGCATGAGTGCGAGTTGTTCCTTAAAATCTTCCATCTCATAAGCATCATTGACCGACTTTACCGGTCTATAATCCTTCCTTTCCCTTGGCCATTGGAAACTGTTTTCGGCCATCTTTTCAATTGTCTACCAAGCATCCTCTTCTTCTTGATCGAGAAACGCACCTCCCGAAGAAGCATCCATCATAACCTTCGTATCATAATTCAAACCTCCGTAGAATTGGCAGATTTTTTGACTCTTAGAAAGACCATGGCGTGGACACTTCCGTAGGAGCTCTCGGAACCTATCCCATGCCTCATATAGAGGTTCATCGTATCTTTGTCCGAATGAGGTAATATCCGCCCTTCTCTTCAAGGTTAAACTCGGTGGAAAAAATTTGAAGAGGAACTTCTCCCTTAACTCTTCCCATGTGGCTATATTTGTCTTGTCTAGACCCTCAAACCAATGCCTTGCCAAATCCCTGAATGAAAACGAGAATAATCGCAGCCAAATTAAGTCTTGAGGAACTTGATTGATCTTAATGGTATCCGTGATTTCCAAAAATCGGGATATGTGCACATTCGGATCTTCGATAGCATGTCCTCCAAACTGATTATTTTGAATCATTTGAACCAATTGAGGCTTAATTTCAAACTGCGTGGCATTTACACCAAGTCGGAAACCACCGGTCAACGGCTCTCCTTGAGGTCGGAAAAGATTTTGGAGTGGCCTACGAGGACCATTCCTCTCATTGAGCAACGCCTTCATCAACTCAATTTGCCTTTCTAACTCTCCAATCCTCATGGTATCTTCCCCCGGATTAGCCATGTCCAAATCAATCTCTATACTTTCTTGCCTTTGTTGTGCTTTCCTTTCCAAGAGTTCACGAGCCTTAGACCTCGTGATCATATACAACCTACACTCCACAAATATTCCAATTACCAATCAAGCAATCAAATCAAACAAACCAAAGGTCAACTATCAAAAACAAGCTACAAACAAAACTATTCACACAAGCAATATAACAAACACCTAGCCTACAAGCTTCACTTTTCCCCCAATATCTAGCAACCTACTAAACGAAGTCCCCGGCAACGGCGCCAAAACTTGATGCGGTAAAAGTTCAATCACAATAAACTCCCAACCACACTCAAGAATAAAATATCAATCCGAGTCCTTCTCGATTCGCCTCCTAGAATACCGAGCTACTCAAGTGAAGTCTTATAGCTAAGTGATAAACACTCACTTTGTGCATTTTATTGATATATTTATGTTTGGTTTATGCTCCAGACTGAGCCATTACGTGATCTTTTCATGCGTTATTCTTATTCTTTAAGGAAATATTACGTTTGGTTCGTTTGATGTTGTTTTGCACAGATTTCATGCGTATTTGAGTCTGAATGAGTGCCGTGGAGCCAATCAATGTTTGTTTGCATCAAGAAGAAGAAGAAGTGAGAAAAAAATGCACTCTGATATGTTTTAGGCCAAGTTTCAGTGGAAACCCATTCCGGAAGCAGTTTACGTCCAAAGAAACAGTCACAAATTCCTGCACACATGGAATTCGAGCTAATGGAGCATACCAATAGATAGATCTTTGAGTTAGCTTTCCAATGCAACTGGAATCAGGTCAATCGGAGTTCGGGAGCAAAAGTTATGGCCAAAACAGTAAGACTTGCGCAAGCTGTCTACGAAACCGGCGACCGGCCGCGAAACCGGCGACCGGCCGCAAAAACGGCGACCACATGCTCAAATCCGGCGATTGGGGCTCAAAACCGGCGACCCAAGGTGCCAAACCGGCGACCCAAGGTGCAAAACCGGCGACCGAGGCCTCCTGGCCGGCGACCGTCCCTCCAAACTGGCGATCATGTCTTTTTCTCTCGAAACAGAACCGGCGACTTTCCTTCCCTTCCTGCGATCGCCGGTCGTGTCCTCTCCACTCGCCGGTTCCGCAGATTTGACGTAAACTTACGTATCTTTTTGCCCAAGTCTCCAAAATTCCTCATATCTTTTGAGAATTAAAATCCTGCTCTATAAATATGAGATGGAAAAGCCAGAAAGAGGTTCCACAATCATTATTCCCAGAATTCCTTTCACCCACGTACATCTTCTTTTATTTCCTGAGGCTAGAGAGAGGTTTTCTACAGAAATTCAAGGGGAACTGGAAGAGCATGACAGGAATTGAAGATTGAAGACTACGCGGTTTTTAATTTCCTTTTCCTGTTTTTATGACTCTTCATCTCTTTGTTTTTCTAGGATTTAGCATGTCTGGCTAAATCCCTTTTTGGATTCTAGGGTTTTGAAGCTTTGTATTTATTCATTCAACATTTTATGCAAATTTAATGTTCCTTTTCCTCTGATGTTCTGATTTAATTTGAGATTTTCAATAATTGCATTAACTGATCATTAATTGTGATTTGAATTGATGGTTTTTGAACCGAGAGGTCTAGGTTATCAATTAAGACGCAAATAAATCAGATTTATTAGAACAATTATCCGAGAGGAAGTTGAACTTTTAAAGGGTTTAAAATCCAAGGTTTTTATCAAGAGTAAACGTCCTTTTGCGCATCCGAGAGGAGTCACTAGGTCTTTTATTTCCATGTTATGGTTAAGAATCCGAGAGGGTCGCCTGATAACATTTTCGTGATTGCTCACATCTCTGGAAATTAAATTGGGATTGAATTGCATGAAAACGTTGTTTGTTTAATATTCAAAGTGGATTACCCTGGAATCCTATTTTCTCATTGTTTTCTAAAATCTTTAATTAAATCTTTTTATTTTATTTCTGCTTTTAAATCAGTCTTTTAGATAAAACCAAAACTTCTTTATGATTTGCCTAGATAGTAGTACGGTGTCTATGTTTTAGTGCTTAGTTGTGTTTCGAGCCTGCAGTCCTTGAGTTCGATAAATTATTACTTGCCCTCTGCAGTGGTCTGTACACTTGCAGCTTTAGCGTGTTGAAAAATACGCTATCACTAAGCATGATTCAATCGTTGAGTAATTTCTAATCATCTAATCATGCAATTCAAATCTATGCTACAATATATGAATAACACGAATTTAAACAACAAAATTTAATCAAACAATCCTTCTCAATATGGTAAACCAAGACAATCGCAATACTCAAGCGAGGAAAATAGGATGTTGAATTGAGTAGAGATACAATCAAATTTGGCTAATCATTGTTGCAAACATTATTTAATTCCTAGGAGATTGAGCAATCGACCCTACACTCGATAGCCCCTTGTCACGGCGAGCTACCGGTTGATGATCTAGAACTAGCAAACAGTCACGTTATTTAGCCCTAAACCACTCCAAATGGTTCGTCAATTATCGCCCTACGACCTAGCACCGCACAGGGATTGGAACTAAAATCGTATGAATTAGCACTATTCACGACGATTCCGCCCGCGTGTTGGCTGCAGCGTTCACGTCAACTACCTCCTAAGTTGGCTATTACCTACACCTAAGAGGTAAGGAACAAGCTCTAGTGAAATCCAAGCTCTCAAAGGAAAGTAAACAAACAATTCTCATGCCAAATTCTCATGCATCCTTCCTCAAATCAACATCCAAAATGGTTTAGAACTTCATACCTTTCAATTGTACAATTACAATTTTGAATTCAATGTACGTCATTACAAATTGAAGGTAGAAATAAGAAATCTTCCCCAAATTGGATTTGGTTGTCTTGATCCACCACTTTTAATCTTCAATCTCCTCCAAGTATTGATGAACTGATCTCCTAGATGTTCTAGGATTATGATGAATTGGAATGGAAAAATGGAATCTAGGGAAAAATCTAACTATCGTCCGTGAAAAATGACAAAAAGTTCTCTCAAATAACCGCTCATTCCCCTTTTATAAGCAAGCAATCAGGCCCTCGAATCGCCCGGTCGAAGTTTGGCTCGCCCGGGCCACCAAAAAACTGCCAGAAACTGCCAAAAACCGGCTTGGCTCGGCCGATCGAAACATGGCTCGACCGAACCAAGCCCCTGCCCGACCACGCTCGACCGATCCTGCACAGGCTCGACCGGTCGAGCCCTCTGAACCAACTTCTGCAGCTTCGCTCGGCCGGTCCTGCCTTGGCTCGGCCGGTCGAGCGCTCTGAACTCCCGCTCGGCCGATCCTGCCTACGCTCGACCGGTCGAAGCCTCCAAACTCCAAAACCTTGCGAATTTCCTCTGAAACTCCACCAAAAATGCTTGTTTATGCCAAAAACCTATCCTACACAAATCAAACACCAAAAACACAAAAACACAATCAAAATACGACAAAAATATATGATACGGGAGTAAAATAACCACAAACAAGCATGTTCACATATCAAAATACGGGTCATTTTACGCACGTATCAATTTGCTCCTCAAGCTCGGCTATTGACCTTTCACCTTCCTATTGTTGAGATCCTGGGGTAAATGGGATGTCCTTCGATTGAGTGCTAGACTGACCTGCTGGATGATTAGTTTGGAAGAGCTTCTTGGGTCTCCATTTCGAGTCCCTCTTCACGAAGTAGGCTGCATCCTCAGCCTTGGAGCTAGGAGAGCTAGCTAGTCTCACAGCTTCGTTTTTGTTCACCATTTGGATGTCCCATTCATGGGCCTGAATCTGGGTGAACAATTCCTTCGCGGTGATTTTGGATAAATCGTTATCCTTTAATGCGGTCGTGCTCACGAAGCAGTCCTCCTTTGGCATCTTGCACAAAATCTTGGCTTTAAGATCGACGGTTGAGTAGACTTGTCCAATGCTTTGAGCTCACTGACAATGGCGTTGAATCGCACCTCCATCGCTTTGATGGTTTCTCCATGCAACATCTGGAATGATTCGTACTTGTTGACACATCTCTCAGCTTGTTTCATTTCATTTGGTCTATCCCTTGGCACAAGTTGTCGAGGTAATCACATACCTCCTTCGCACTGTCAAATTGCATCACTTCCTTAACCAGAGCATATGGTAAGGAAGATAGAATAACTTCATGCGTGATTGAATCAAGTTGAATCCTTCATTTGTCCATAGAGGTCCACTCGTTGTACGACTTCTCTACCGTTGTGGGACCGTCACCTCTGAGCGGTGGGAGAACCTTTGTGATTGTTATCGGTCCTCTCTCTAGCATGTAAACCATATCAGGATGAAAGCTCTTGAGTTGGATGGAAGACCTCTTCTTCCACATCGCGTACTTCTCGGTATTGTACGGAGGTAGCTTTGGAATATTCATGTTGAATATTTAATAACCTGAGCTAAATAAGAAAGAAGTTCAAGGATAGATTGGATCCGGTCCTAAGCAACTTCAAAAGGATCAGCCCGGAAGAACTGACCGCTCTGATACCACTTGTCGGTCCCCAAAATTAGAGTGATATAATGTTGCACAGCGAAAAGAGTTTTAATGATAGACTGATAAGCTCATTATTTTACTCGCTTATCTATATTATTTTCTACTATTTTATGTAGTTTTATTAAGTTTATATATATACTTTATGCATGAGTCTATATTGGGTGGAATTAGGTGCGTCTTGGTGTTTCTGTAGGTTTTAGGCCTAAGTTCACGAGAAAGCCATTCCGAAAGCAGTGACGTGTAAGAGTAGCAGTAAAGAGTTCTTCCACAAGAGGGATTCGGTCTATTGGCACATGGCAATGGATGATGCTTTGAGTTAGCTCTCCAACGCAACTGGAATCGGGTCAATCGGAGTTCGGGAAAGGAAGTTATGGCCAAAACTGTGAGGCCGCGCAGAAGGGGTGAGAGACCACGTCGATCGACGCCAATCAGCATCGATCGACGCCGAAGAGGAAGCCACGTCGATCGACACCAATAAGCAATGATCGACACGAGCGAGTCTGCTGGAGCGGAAATTCGATGAAAATTGGATTTATTCATATCTTTAGCCCTAGATTTGATAGGATACACATCCAACCCTATAAATACCTAACCAAATTCGACTTTTTGAAGGCATCTATCATTCCCTATCATATTTTCATTCTACAATTTAGTTTTTAGAGTTTGGAGACTTGGGGAACACGAAACCCTTTATTTTTAGTACATAGGATATTTTCCCCACACAATTCCCCTGGATTCGATATCCTTAGGGTTTACAAATTTATTTGCCACTGTTATTATAATTAATCTGTAGATTTTACAATGATCAAATTGGCGCCGTTGCCGGGGAATTGTTAGATTTTATCTTGTTACTAGTTCATTCTAGGATTTGTTGGATTAAGTTTTATTTTTCTCTATGTGTGCGTGTGTGAGTTTTCGTGTCTGCATTCCACGTCAATCGACACCCCTTAGCGTCGATCAACGTTGATCACTTTGCTGCATCGATCGACGGACACCTTACGTTGATCGACGCCGACACTTTCTTGCATCGATCGACGTGACATCCACGTTGATCGGCGCCGAACTGATATTTACCTATTTCCTGTGAAGGTGCATGAACACGCAAGCCAAAGGAAAAACACTCGAAGCCTTTGTCCCTGAAATTGAAGCAACCTGCAGGAAAATCAAAAAGAAAGGAAAAGAAAAACAGCGAGAGATGGCTGAGAATCCTGAAGCACCTCTGCAAAATATGACTCCCGAGGAGCAGAGGCAATTTGTGAATGAAGTACAGCAGCTGAGAGCACAACTGCAAGCAGCCCAGGCTACTCAGGCGGAACAAGCTGCAAGACTGGCAGAGTTGAACGATAGGCAAGTTGTGATCCCGCAAAGATCCATCTTGGATCGATTTCTTCCGCAGCAAGCGGAGGCTGGCTTCAGAGTTAGCATCGATGCCAACAACTTTGAGCTGCGCACGGGCCTTATTCAGATGGGTGCAGCAAAATCAGTTTGCTGGGAGAGCTGTAGAAGATCCATATACCCACCTCAACCAATTCATTGAGGTGTGTAACACTGTGAAGCAGAATGGAGTAACCCAAGATGTGATCAGAATGAGACTGTTCTTGTTCTCACTCAGAGACGAGGCACGGTCTTGGTTTGCTGGACTGGATAAGAGTCAAAGGACATGGGAGGAGCTTCGAGCAGAGTTCCTTACCAACTACTTCCCACCGAGCCTGCTGCTGAAGAGCTAAGCTGCCATTACTACTTTCAAGCAGATGTATGATGAGTCACTCTACGAGGCCTGAAAGAGATACAAAGAGCTTCTACGACTCTGTCCTGGACATGGCATCGATCTGGAGATACAAGTGTGCCATTTCTATGAGGGTTTGAATCCTCACATGAAGGAGTTGGTCGATGCATCTGCTGGTGGTATACTGATGAAGAAGAGTGGTACAGAAAGTATGAGGTTGCTGGCAGACATGGCGTTGAATAGCCAATGGCCGCGCAGAAGGGGTGAGAGACCACGTCGATCGATGCCAATCAGCAACGATCGACGCGAGCGAGTCTGCTGGAGCGGAAATTTGATGAAAATCGGATTTATTCATATCTTTAGCCCTAGATTTGATAGGATACACATCCACCCCTATAAATACCTAACCAAATTCGACTTTTTGAACGCATCTATCATTCCCTATCATATTTTCATTCTACAATTTAGTTTTTAGAGTTTGGAGACTTGGGGAACACGAAACCCTTTATTTTTCTTGTAAGTTCTTTATGTTTATGAAATTTAATATGTTTCCTTTTGGATTTCTATTTGCGATGAGTGGCTAGAAACCCTAGCAGGCTCTAAGGGTTGATATTATTATGGATGCATGTTAGGATTAATTAATTAGGTTCATGATTCCTGTGTTTATTTTATAATTCTATATTAATTCAAGGACCGAGAGGTGACGATTAATTTAGATGTCTAGCTATTGATAGAAGGACCGAGAGGTGAATATTAATAGTGGGATTAGGAATGCATGATACGTTCTACACTATCCAAATAGATGTACTAGACTGTAGGAATTAAACTGATTTGCTTATCAGATTGACTAATTTGGTGTACTTTGAGACCGAGCGGAGATAGTCACTAATTAGTAATCTAGGTTATATTTGCCGAACAAGGAAATATAGCATTGTTGCGGTATTCCACCTGTTAAATTAATTGGTTCCTACATGTTATCCATAATAAGATTTCTTCCCTAGAATCTGTGTTCTTTTAAATTTGCTTTCAAAACTACTTTAATTTTCTGCATTGTTCTCTTTACTTTTATTAAACCAAAACCTATTTTCTATTCACTCAAACAATAGATTTTAGAATCATAGCTAGTACATAGGATAATTTCCCCACACAATTCCCCTGGATTCGATAACCTTAGGGTTTACAAATTTATTTGCCACTGTTCCTATAATTAATCTGTAGATTTTACAGTGATCATAGACTTACACTTATTCAAATTTACTTCAACACTTGAGTGTTGAGTTTTAAGATACGTAAGCTGATAAACAGTAAGCAATAAAAGACTAAAAGGATTTATAGTGGTTCGAACACCAAAAGGTCCTACGTCCACTCTTCAGACTAAGTCTGGAAATCTACTAAGTGATGGAATACAACAGGGTGCTCCCACGATCTATTTCTAGTCGGTGAATGCCTCGTCCACCGATCCACTAGATCACTTGCCCGGTCCTCTGCCATCCTTCACTTCATAGCTTCTCGAAGTGTGGGCACACCACGCAGCCTCCTTATCGCTGGAGTTGAGATTTTTACAGTTCACCTCGGAACTTATCAACTTGCGGCTAGACACCCGTCAGAGTCAAAGTACAGAGCGTACTTGACTATTGTGTTTTGTCTTGGAGAGAAAAATCACAAAGAATAACTCAAGAACAAAGAGTTCTGAGTCTCATATTTATGAAGGTGACACTGATGGACACTAAAATGATTGCTCAATTTCGATGCAAACCAAGTAATAATATCAATTCAGGTCCCTAACTCGTTTCGCCCTATGGATTACTATCTAATAATGTGGAATTTTATAGCTAGGAAAATCTAAAGTCGTTGAGTTGTATTCTAACAATCTAGGCTTGTATGTAAACTAAACTAGAACAATTTGAAAACAATAACCACAAAATATCATTCAACAATTTGTAATCAAAAACAATATTTCCAATTCTTCAAAGGCTTGGTAGAACAATATTCACAAATACTCAAGAGAGATAGAATGGATGTTGATAGAATGCGGATGTGCTCCAATTAAGTTGAACTTAGATGCAAACACGATTTAATCCCTAAATGGATAGACTATTACACTATTCTAGCCAACCCCCTATCACGAAGAATTGACCGTAGATGACGTTAGAAACCTCAAACCGCTACGTTATTGGCTTCTAACTCACTCCCTATGGCACGTAAATCTTCATCCTATGCCCTTCCTCCGCACAGGGATTGGATCGAGGAACACAAGAAAACATGCTAATCACGACGCTCCTATTCGCGTATTGGCTGTAATATTCACGTCAATTATCACCTAAGTTGGGTCCTTACCTACACCTAGGTGAATAGAAATAAGATCTAGCATGATTCAATCTCATAGAGGGAGGTAAACATGCACAATTCAACCTAATCATCACACATCTTTATTCAAATCAACATCCAAAAGAAGTTTAGAACATCATACCTATCAATTGGATCATTAAAATGTTGAATTGAAAACAAATCATTACAATTGATAGATCTAAAGAGATTTCTTCCCCAAATTGAGTATCTTGATCTTGATCTACCCTTGGATTCTTCAAATCTTCACCAAGTGAGCTTGGATTAGCTCTTTGACATCTTGGATTAGGTTTGGAAGGAGATGGAGGATGGAAGTGTAGAGAGAATCTATCTAATTTTCGTGTAAAAGTGACAAAAGTTCAAAGTCCTCCTGAAAATGTGAGTTTCCCCCCTTTTATAATGAGTTGGCAGAGCCTCGGATCGCCCGGGGCTAGATCGGCTCGCCCGAGATGACTTGAAACAGCAAAACTTCCAAAGCAGCCCGCTTCGGATTGGTCGGGATGGATTTAGCTCGACCGAGATCTACCTCTGAAGAGCAGATGGGTTGAGCCTGCACAGGGTCGCCCGGGATATTCCTCTGAAATGCCAGATCGATCGAGACCCTGCAGGATCGGCCGAGCTTGGCCTCGATCCAAAAATGGATCGACCGAGAATCTTCTCTGAAATCCACCTGCTGCTTTTCCTGCTCCTCTCGGTCGATCTTCACACCCCTTGACTCTCGGATCGGGCAATTTTCCTCCAAAACTTAGCCAAAAATGTTGAATTATGCCCAAAACCTAACCTACACCATCCAAAACACACAAAACACGAAAACACAACAAAAAGAAGCAAAAAGCATATGATATGGGAGTAAAATAAACGCAAACATACATGCACAAACATCGAAATGTAGGTCATTCTACGCACATATCAAACACACAAAAAACTTGAATAAGCCTTTCACTTTGAGTTGGAAACTTGGCAACAATTTGGCTCTCTGAAAATCGAAGGTTAGGCGAAGGTCCAGAGATTAGAATTATAGCCGTTAAGACACATCGAGTGTTTGTCCAATCCGATGTTCCCTTTCTCCGTGCGGCAGGTTTCCTTTTTCCACGAAATCAGGATCTATTCCTGCTTTTTCTGACTTGGATTGTGATTATTCACCTTTTTGTTAAAACGACAGCATGATCAGTCCAAGGAATCCAGACTGATCAGTCCAAGGAATCTAGACTAAAGTCTTGGGCTTGCATAATAATTAAAATTAATCCCACTGCTATCAATATTATATTATCACATCAATAATTGAACATATTAACACTTATCCACCGTGAGTTGATGAGCGCTTCTCCATAATTAATATCCTCGTGCCAAAATGAATATTAAAAGCTACCCACAAATTTTAAAAGCGTCGCGATTCTGGATTGTGCCTAGCTCGATTGTTTTATTGCCAGCATTGTGATATCGACTGATTGAGAAGTGGACGAAAGGGAGTCCCTCACACTTACTATCAACTCTTAATTAAAAATGAAACTCGTGACTATAAAGATCTTTTAATAAAAAGATTTTGATATCGATCTTGTCATTTGTTCTTATTAAATAAAATTGAAGTAAATTTTTTTATTAATTTATCACTATTTGTTGTATTACAATAATATTGAGTTTGATGTTTAATGGTATACGTAATTAATGTGATTTTAAAGTATGTAATTGAAAATATCATAAAATCTCGGAATAATAAATTAGTTTAATAGAGTATTGGTAATAACAAAGAAATTGCGTGACTCTCACTATAGTACATTTTAATTAAGAATAAACTTAAGTATTATGAGTAACAAGATGTATTAATAAAATTATATACTTATAGTACTCCCCCGGGATATTTAAATAATGTGTGTCTTTAAAATTAATATATACCTATATTTTTTAAAAATATATATATAGGCTTAGAGTTCCATTTGTATTTAATAAGAATTAATTGCATTCAGATAAAGTTTTTTCTTTGTCTAATAACAATTATATTTGTTGGTCCCAAATCAAAATATTTGATACGTAGAGGAAGAATTTACAAGTTCCACACTTCAAGTTGGTTGTTCAAAACACTTGCTTGGGATTATGAATCGTGGTTGTTTTAACGATATGTTTTTGCTTAGCCAAATTCCAGTTATGCTCCAATACTTTGAGAGTGTTGAGTTTTAAATCTAAGAAAATAACTTTAAAAAAGTTGTAAATGCACAAGGATATTATAGAGGTTCGGACTCAACCGTCATACGTCCTCTCTTGAGATCAAAGTCTGGAAATTCACTAATTGTTGGGTTACAAAGTGTAGCACGATCTGTAGCTTGCTGGTAGATGTCAGCCGGTTCACAACTGTATTTGCCTAGTCTTTGCTTACCTTCACTTCTTTAGGTCTGTAGTGAGGACACACCTCATAGCCTTCACCCGGTCGTTGGGATTTTGAGTTCTTCCCTGAACTTATCGGCTTGCAGTGCGAACACTTGTAATAATTAGCGACAAGAGATGTAGTAACTCCGATATGGTTTCTTACTTCGACAGTAAGAAGACCAAGAAAGAATTTCTAGCTAGGAAGCTAAGAGTCTCGTGTCCAAAGATATAGCACACAATAAGCTGGTAAGACAGCATGAACGCTTGAAAGCTTTGAGTTGAAAATTGTGCAGAGTTTCGGTTGCTTTCGTAAGTTCGGTTACTTTCTCCTCTGGACTCCTTCTATTTATAGGCAGTCTGGAGAGGTTTGATTTTTGAGCCGTTGTAAGACATGAGGAATCCATTCAATCGGGATGTCTTCTTTTTCTAGAAAAACTGGTGTCCTTTTCTCACAAAATTGGTTCACCTGCAGCCTTTGTCAAAACGGCTCCCAGTCCGAAGAATCCTTTGTGGTTAATTCATGGGATAAACAAGCGTTAAGGATGTCTGCAGACCTTAACTTCTCCTTACGTAGCGTCTGGGCTTCAAAAAGCACAAGCTTGTCTCTATTTGCGGTTTGGGATTCACCCTTGCGGGTAAACACCTCGCTAGTGAAGACGTGTCAGCTAACACCTTTAAAATGTTGCATCCAAGCTGGTTGCCAGTTTCTGCGCTCATGGTTGATTGCCAATTTCTTGAACTTCCATCTGATAGTTAGTTTCTCCCAAACTTGCTCCCGATCATCTCCAGTACAACTTGATAAATTCCTAAATAGGATTTTACAAGTTCGGACTAATCTAAACTAGAGACCCATTCGTTGGTGGTGTTTAACACATCAAAACACTCAATAAAGGTGGGAGTTACATCATAATTCCTAACAATATATATTTCAATAAATCATATCATTTTATTAGATTTATTATGTTTGAAATATATCATATTTTTTTATTTATAAAATCTTAATGAAGCAATATAGAATTAATACAACTTTAATGAGATTAATATAAGAAATAGAACAAAAATGATGTTAGTCCCAAAATAGAGTAAGAAAGTGGTGGGGAAGTTAAAGTGTGTGAGACCCAATTATTATCTCAATTGACTATGGATTTAGTCAGTTGTCTAAGAAAATATTTAGTAATCGGTTGACAATTATACATCAACAACAGAGGTTAGTTGTTGGGTGTTAAATTTGAGAGAAAATAAAGACATGAATATAAAATAATCAAAAGTGGTTCAAATCTAAATTGATCCTACGTCCACTCTTCATTCGGCTCAACAAAAATTCACTAACTTCGACTACACACTGTAATTTGATGCACGTTACAATCTTTGTTCTTCAAGTCACGGGAAGCTTCTTCTACTTCTGGTTTTCAGGCACCTTCAGCTGCTGAGCTTTACTGCAAGACCTATGATTGCTAGGCTCTTCTCTAACTTCTGGATTGTGGCTTTGAGTTATCCACAGGAACGTTGATTGATAAATTATTTTCTTCTCCAATGAATGGGAAGATCTCAGACTCCTCCTATCTACTCAGTATAGAGTTGAACTTTGGTAGCTTCAGATAGCTTGGATATCTTGGGTTTTTCAAGATGTGGAAGTCTCAAGCTAAGATGCTTGAAAAAGAAAAAACATAGAAAGAGAGCGTAAGAAATAAAATTATGCAAACAGGTGATTGACTAGTTAGTAACCTGTCCTCATATTTTTAAGGAGTATTTATAGACATCATTTGAAATAACGTCGTTGAAAAAGGTTGATGGAACTCCATATTAGGGATACATGTTAGTTCTGATAAAATGTCATAAGATTTATGTTAGTTACTTTTGTATATAATTGATTCAGCTCAGTTGATCGTAGAATTTCTTGATTAGGTTATAACTATTGTAATAGTTTAGGCTCAACTAGTTGAAGACTTGATGATACGAGGAATCAATTGAATCAACGATCAAGTTCAACTGAGATCCATAAGTGCCTCGTTAGTTATGAGAAGAAGAGAACCACAACTCCAAGTCTGCAACTTCAACTAACTAAACTGTGAGAAGAACTTCATCCATAATTGACTCATCTCTGTTAAAAGGACAACGGTTCAGGAGAAACTGGCAGTTAGAAAAAATTGGATGGACATCTAAAAAATAGTTTATTTGACCCGGTCTAAAACTGACACCTTGCGTCAACTCAAGATGTTACATTAAAGTTCAGAATTTGCAGGACAATACTTTTCTGTACTAACATTGTTGGTCCTGGGTCAGAGTTAGTGTGCACAACGGAAGATAAATTTTTGCAGCAGTTGGGCCTCCAAGCAGGCTGTTCTGCACCAGCTTGGGATTAGAGATATGGTTGTTTAGCACGTCAAAATATTACTTAGTCAATATCACTAGTAATACTCCAACACTTGATGTGTTGGGTTTTAAATCCAGTACAGAAAGCTTAAAGAAAGCAGTAAATAAGACAAGGATTTATAGAGGTTCGGACTACACCATCATATGTTCTCTTCTCAAATGCACAGTCTAGAAACACTAAGTTTGAGATTACAAGGATGTCAATGATCTATCGCTATCTCATGAATGTCGCGTCCACCAGTCCACCACGCACTCGCCAAGTCTTGGAATATAGAGCTTCTTTAGGCTTGAAGCGTGGGCACACCATCTGGCCTTCAAATCGACATGAGAGTTTGATTTTCTCTCAAGAACGTTAGTTTTTTGGTATGTACCCGTGATAGTTGCCACCGGAGAAGTGACAACTTCAATATGTTGCCTTACTCAGAGAGTGAGAAAACAGAGATAGCTCTTGCTTCTTGTAAGCTAGTTCTCTATGATGATAAGAGCGGCGATGTAATGACCTCTTCTTCGTCATAGGATGAAAGGGTGATTTAGTCATCTCTACAAGATCGGCGAATGGAATCAGACTTTCCATCTCCCAATATTAGCTTTTCAAATCCTTTTAACATTTTTTCTCCTCTAACGTGGCTTGTTGTTCATTAGTAATCTCCAGGGCTTCCAGAGGAACTATGGTTCCCTAGGCATTCATCGAAAGTTCATCTTCACTTACAGGATCATTGGGATCCACGTTCTTTCTCTCTTGGTTCTTGCTTAGAATGAGTAGGAGTGATGAAGTCATTTGGAACCAACCTTTCGCCTTGGTCGGGATATTCCTTCTTCACCACCTGCTCGATCAAGTAGCTGAGTTTCAGTCCGAAGTTGATGTCAAAGGCAAAAGTGTGGGATTCTTTTAGAGTGTAATTTTTCTTCACATTTTTAAGAATCCAACCATAGATGAATATGCCCAGTTTCTTTTGATCCCATCTGTAAGAGCCATCAAAACGCTGTAATTTTTCAGACTCGGTTCTAAATGTGAACGCGCTTCACATTGTAACATGCGAATGACTATATCTGCAACCATTTTGTAGTAATCAAAGAGCTCCTTATTTTTGGTAGATGTCTTCCTGTCATTCTTAAGAACAAAATCCTCATTCCATTTGCGAAAGTGGGAGATCATGGCGTCTCAATTTCCATGAACATGTGAGGCAATGTCTGGCCCTTCGTTCCTTAGTTTGAAGATTTTGGCCAGCAACAAAACATCTACTCTAATGGAGGTTTCGAATACAGGAGTTAAAAAGTACGACTCATTTTCTTTGTCTATCATAGCTTTGGCATAGAACTCAGTCACCATGTCTAGATGAAAACACTTAGGTTTTCGGAGAGATAGAACATTAAGCCCTCTCTTTCTATCAGGTTGGCCAACTACTAACCATAGTGTTTTCGCTCTTAGCCAGTGGTAAGTGAAGAATCTTATCCTTTTGAAGTTGCCCTACCTTTTTTCTGGGCGTGAGTAAGTGAGTCTTTGGTATCTTTGTTTTTTTAGATGGAGACCAACCTGGCAGGACTCATTTCTTCCATCTTGGCAGCCCCAGCGATAGTGATTGCTGGTTCGGCTTGTGGAATATTGCTCAAACTCGGTATTAAAGCAAATGATTGATGGGGAATATTTGGGAAGAGAAATGAATGTTTGAGAATTTTTGTCTTGGGAGAATTTGGGAAAGACAAAGGTTTGATCAATGGAAACACTAAACTGGAGATTACAAGTATGTGAACGATCTATTGCTAGCTGATGAATGTCGCATCCACCAGTTCACTAATGCACTTGCCAACTCTTAGAATCCGGAGCTTCTTCAGGCTTGAAGCGTGGGCACACCACCTGGCCTTCAAACTAGACGTCAGAGTTTGTGTTCCTCTTAAGAACGTCAGTTTTTGGTATACACCCATGATAGTTGCTAGTGGACAAGTGGCAACCGCATGATGTTTTCTTACTCAAAGAGTAAAAAAATAGAGATTGCTCTTGCTAGAAGCACAAAGCCTCATGTTCAAGATGGAACACGAGAAGTTGATAGAATCAGCTTAAAAGCTTTAGAATCTGGAAGTTGGTAGCTTTCGAGAATTTAGCATAATTCACTGAAGATAGTCAGATAGCGATTGATAGAATTCTTGGAATCAATAACCTTCTGAAGGTGGATTGCAACCTCTATTTATAGGAGCTCCTTGGAAGGTTTGAACTGTAGCCAATTGGAGCCATTGTGAGACAAAAGGATTGTGTCCCGTCGAAGTCTAACTTTTCTGACTTGCAGTGTCCTTTATGTCAGAGCAGGTGGACTTTTGCTACTTTGTTCAAAACAGGTCTTTTACCCAATATGAGGAATATTTGTTGGTTGATTCCTTGGACGAGCAAGCTTTAAGTGTTCCATAAACCTTAAGTTCTCCAATCTTAAAGTCTAGGTCTTGAAAGGTTGAGCTTGTCTTGGGTTGGATGTCTCTGCTTGCATTTCAGAATCATGCTTGATGGTTGACATTTACTGGTGGTGACGTGTAAGTCAACAATCTTCGTGTGTAGGGTGATTTTGTGGCGAAGACTTTTCAGTCAGCAAATACTCATTACTCCATGATGGTGATTTTGCTGGTAGCTTTATTTCTTCCCAAATTGGCTTGATCGGTTCCTATTACAACTCAATAAATCCTATACAGAATATTACAAGTTTGAACTAATCATAAGCTAGAGACTCTTTATTCTAGTGGGATGTTTGACTCATCAAAACAATATATAAGAAATAAATTACTAGCAATAATTCCTAACAAATGTTAACTTGTAGATGGGAGGATTCAATTCAAATCATCGTCCAGCAACAGATATATTTCAGATAGAAGAATATACATATAGTCTCTTATTAGAGAACTCTAATATAGAGAACCATGCATATGACAGATTAATTGATTGACCAACGCTCTAAAAATTTCTCTCTATCTCACCATGTTTAATACACAAGACCCCTCTGTTTATTTGTAAGACGAGACTTCCAGGCAATCTGAAAGTCTGAGACTGCCAGAGTTTAGTTTATCCCTGATATACTGAATCCGACAAGGCTTCTGCTCATTTCTAAAAGGCACCCACCATTTAACCCGATTTCAAGTTTTGTGAGGAACTCAAACTTACAGCATGACTAGTTCTCAAGCCTAGCGACGTGTTTGTAGTAAAACCTGTCAGCCTAAAGTCAGTCGGAGAGCCTAGTGATATCGTGTTCATGGTAAAGTTCATTGCCTGAATCTGCCCAGAAGCTAGAGGACATAGGAGCTTCCCGCAACTAGAAGGTTTAGCTTTACAACTTGTACTTGTAAATCTAATCTAGTGGATTTTTTATCTAACTGATCGAAGAGTGGACATAAGATCTTTTGTAGGGATTTTCCGTGAAGTGAATCACCAAATCCATATGAACAGGACCAATCATGGATGTTGAAATACGATAGGCAATTCATAAACCCTAGCATGCTCCTATGAATTTAATTCGTGGATAAAAGGATTATCGTTATTCCGTAGAGTCTGATCGGATCTTTCATGTTTGAATATCCACTTTAATTCAACCATGCGATTCGATTAAATCTGCGGAAATAGAAATTACCAAAACTAATTTCTAGATTCAATCGAATAAAAGAAAAATAGAAAGGAAGAAATCTTGTTCTCCAGATTAGATCTTCAGATCTGTATCCCAATGTTGTTTAGATCTGCTACTGGTGAGGATTCCACAAATCTGTAATGTGTAGGTCGGAGTCGAATTCCTTCTCCTCCCAAACACAGTGGCGCCGCCCCCTCTCTCTCTGCCCTAGGGTTTCAACTGATTTGAATTGTGATAAGGTGGCTAGGGTTTCTGAGATAGAGATGTCTATTTATAGACCTAGGGTTTTAACCCTAATGGGCCATTTTGGGCTCAATTCAGCATATTTAATTGGGCCAGACCAGGGACCTAATGCAAATAATAAAGTGGGTCTATGAATTAATTAATTCCCATGTCCACAACCCATGACACAATTAATTAATTAATATTAATTCGTTTTCATCACAGAATTAATACTGACCTACCCCTTTATTACCACGTTGTGAGAACGGGCTGCATTTATCTGAGAATCCCCATATTTAAGGTTGCCGGACATTCATTAATTAATCGAAGCTTCTGACAAGCTCTACCTACAATTAATTAATATCTTATTTTCCTGAGTAGTACCACTCAAACCTTATCACTCGTGCCTGAACTTAATCAGCCTGCAGGACTTTGGCACGATGAATATTATTGAGCTCCTCAGGGAATGTCCCCTTCCTATTACTCGGATATGGTTACCTAAGTTCGGTCTCAGGCTGTACTACACGAACTGCTGCTACCCAAGATGGGGATATACGAGCACGTTACTTAAGCTCTCCACCATGGAAAATCAAAGCAACAGTCAACCCGTGTATACCCCTGAACCTTCGTTAGGGTTTGGACTTAATCAAGAACGAGATCTTATATTCGCTGATGTCAGACAGACAAATACATCTCAGTGTGGTCCTATCAATACGCCACCCTTGCATAACAACATATCAAGTAACCAAGAGAGATTACTTCTTCCGACTATGCTGCAGCCATCCGAACAGACGAATCCAAAACGCTGTCTCGGCTGTGATAATATTTATGTCTCACTAGGTCAAGTGATCATACTGTCTTCTGCGATCTACAACATGCCATATGATCTTCCCTATCGGTGAGACAAGAGGATACCATTGTTACGTGCATGTAAGTTTGTTTAATAGATAGGAGAAAAGTCAATTGTATACTCATTGTAATAAATGCTTTCTGTATACAAAAACCCAACATCTTTTTGTTAGGTTTGTGTATACTGCAAAGTATTATGGTTGGTATATCGGTAAATAATTTCGTTTGATATACTAGTAATCATTAATGTCTTGTATGCAATGATACAAAAATCTTGTCTGGTTAACAAACATACAAAGCGAGCAACGGTATCATCTTATCTCGTCGATAGGGAGATCATACGATGTGTAGAAGATCACGGAAGATCATATAGATCGCTTGACCTAGAGAGATATAAATAGTTGTCATAGTTGAAAACGTTCCCAGGATAGGCTGTTGGTTTAGGATGCAGCACATTCAGTACTTAGTGGCTTATCTTGGTTGTTAGATGTGTTTGTATGTTTGGTACGTATTGATAGGACCTAACTAAGATCGATTCTTTTATCTGGCATTAAAAGAATATTGATCTTGATGGCTTTATGGAATCTTAAGCCTAATGAAGGTCCAAAAGTATATACAGATTTGTGTGTCACTTTGAGATGCTATGATGGAGAGTCTTAAATGTACTTGTATATTTGCATCTTGGGTTATAACAATTTGTATATGACTGTATGGTTGGAATTAGGTAACCATGTCCAGTATAGGATAGTGACATTCCCTAAGTAGCTCAAAAGTTTCATTTATTCTAAGTCCTCCAAGCTAATTAAGTTCTAGCATAAATGAAAATGTTTAGTGGTGTAACATAGGAATAAAAGATATTAATTAATTTTGGAGCTTGTCATAGCTTAAATTAATTAATGAATGTTTGTAACCTTAAATATGGGGATAGACCTCTATACAACTCGTTCCTCATAACGTGGTAATAAATGGGTAGGTCATATTGATTCTCTGGTGGTCTGAATCAATATTAATTAATTAATTATATTATGGATTAAATATGAGAATTAATTAATTCATAGACCCTATTTATAATTTGCATACTTGTCCATAGTCTGGCCCATGAAAAGCTCAAGCTCATCAAAGATCAGAATTCTCCTATAAATACCCCTTTGATTATCAAATCACAATACACCATCAGATCATAAGTTGCAAAGCAGCAAACGAGTTTTGGGAGCTGCTAGTAGGCGACAGAGATCAAATTGAGGGAAGAAAATAGTGCTTCTCGATTGGTGCAATATCTGGTAGCAATCATCACCAGATATTCGGACAGGAGCAAGGGATACAGATCTGAAGATCTGATCTGGAGGATTTTTCCTTCCCCTTTCTCATTAATTTGATTTTAATTATTTATTAAAATTTACTCCGTAGGATTAAATATAGAGCGTGAGAATTCAAAGGTTTCAATCCCTATGCACAGATTTGTAGACACTACAGATACATGGTAATCCAATAAACCTCTGCATGACAATATAAATATTATATAGGTGCATGCTAGAGAATAATTGATGTATGCCAATTATTTATATATCCACAGAGTTCTTTGGTTTAGTTGAATTACGTGAACTCCGGTTCATGGAATAATTCTTTCACTTTTGGCATCTAAACCACTATATATCTAGTATTATTTACTTTTCATTTCATTTTACCTACTTGATTATTCATTAACCCGAAAAATGATTAAGTTGTTGGTGAATATTCTGGATCGGATAACGTAAGAACTAGACTGACGAAAGTTTAGCAATTCAACTATCAACCAAAACTTACCAAGAAATCAATTATATTTCACAACTATCAAAACAATAGTTGGAGGCACTCAAAGAGTACCAGACCCAGTTGTGAGAAATCTAATTAGAGGTATGATCCTAAGCAACAATATAATTCTAAGTTCATAAATGAACATAATTTCCATAATGGAAAGGCTTTGTACTTTGGTAGAGGAAAATTCCCTAGGAAACAAAGTACAACTGTTTGCAAACAACCGAGACTAGTTTCTTGAGATTTTTCTAAGAATTCAGCTTCAAGACTAAATTATTACACACGTGCATCCTTGAGTATGAAATACAACGAACTAATACTCTAACAAGAGATTCCTAAGACAAAAGTGAAAGGCAAGAGAGCAGTCAGTTGAAAGCCAACATTCGAAAAGTATTCAAAGCTTTCAACCACCGAAGTGTCCCCATTGAATATCTGACACTTCATTGAAGAGATTCCTTGACTTAACTCAAGAATCTTCAATCATTGGGATACCTTCCAATCTTGGAAGCATCCAGCAGTAAAATCTCTGAAAAGAGATTGACTAGGACGGGCATTAGCCAAAATCAAAGGAAAGTTCGGAAGGAACTCTAAAACTTCCAAAAGTAGTAAAGGCAAGTTTTACGAAGGTGTGCCCTTGACTCAGCCAGAGCTGCGCCTGAAAAGAAGTAGGATAACGGAGGATAGCTGTGCAGGAGCTAGTTCGAAAGTTCACCACCTGTTGCATGTGTTGGCGAATCCTTGTATTCTGATATCTTTTTAGTGGAATTCTTAGCGTTTCGGCTAAGGAGTGGACGTAGATCTATTGGATCGAACCACTATAAACTCTGTGTCATTTACTGTTTTATTGTTTCCTGTTTAGATTTGAAACCTAGCAACATCAAGTTGCTGGTGTATATCTTGAAACAATCTAACACATACTTGAACTTAAAGCTAAACATTTAGAGAAGATTAAGTGCAAGAAAAGATTTAAGAACATTCGTTGCATTTCGTGTTTCTGTTTAAGCACGATGACTCTGATAAATCGGGACCAACAATTATTGAGTTGTAATAAAAGCTAGATATCTCACAAGTTTGGGTCTCGAAGCCACCGACGAATAAACTACTGAAGTGTTTGGGAAACTGGCAAGTTGCCACCAGAGAAGACCAGCAACCAGTTACCTAAGTTCAGAGAAGAATGAAACTGGTGAGACCAAAAATAGAGACAAAGAGAATGTGCCAGTCGTAAGCTTTTAAAGAGCTAACTTGAAGATGGTGGATTTTACAAGTCTGCATCACTTAGCGACAAAGACCAAGTTACTTAGGAATCTACTAGTTTGGATTCATAAGAATTGGAAAAAAAGAGTCGTTTTAACACAAGGTAGAAAAGTTTATACATCAGAACTTTCTGTTGGTCGAAATTGAATTCTTCTCAAATGGCTAAATCTCTACTTCCTCAAGACCCGCGCCTATAAACAGAGATGAAGGCACATACAGAGAAGGTTATGAAAGTTATCTCCACTCAAACCGGCTATATTGCAACTACGAGAAGTTATACTTCAAGCTTCCTAAGCTCTCAACTCTCATAGCTCTTCGTGAATCTAACACATGAGGCTCTTAGCATCTTGCTAGAGCTATTTTTGAGTTCTTACTTTCTAAGTAATAATCCAAGAAGCGTTTCTCACTCTGGCGGCATGTTACCCAACCAACCACCCAAGTACGTTCTGGGAGGAACTCAACCATCCAATCTTTCTAGCTAGTGGTTGCACAACGTGTTCACACATCAAGAGCCTTTCTAGCGAGACTACATACAGCCGGTGGACGAAAGAGCTACCTGCAACTACGATAAATTGTGCTACATTACCTTGTAACGAGTTCTAGCAGGACATTTAGCTCCGAACCACTATAAAATCCTTCTTCTTATTTACTGCTTTGATATTTTCTCCTCTGCTTAGATTTCTGATTTGATTTCAAACCCAACAACTTATTAAGTTGTTGGTGCTTATTCTGTGAAATTGGCTAGTAAAGAATCAACTGATTAACTAGTTTTGATAAGCATAACTAACCAGACACAGTCAGTTATGAGATCTAAAGAGTAAAAATTCATTATTTTTTATGCGTATGTTTCTCTCTAATTTTAGGACCAACAACAACAGACAACGTGAATTGTCTTATTATTTTTCTTTCCCATAGAGCGGTCTACAGATATCTAAATAAATTATTCGACTGAATAAACCAGACAATCTTTCTCCTAATATTTAATTGTTTAAGATGAGTTTCAGAATACCTGAACTCTAGCAGTTGATTTCTTTGAGGATTCATAGATTGGTGCTCGTACAAATTTGATCTTCTAAACTATTCCCTTGCTCCTCGGAAATCTGATGAGGATACGCTACCGAGTTGCACTAAATTTGGAAGAACTTTTTTTCCTTAGCGGAGCTGCCGCAAGTATCCTCTTTGTACAATCAATTGTTACGTTGTACTATATTCGTGTGTTGTGAATGTAGAAGAGAAGAAGGCCTTATATAGATTTAGGGTTATGAAACCCTAATCCTAATTGGGCTCATACTAGTGTGCGGGCCAGATCAGAGATCAAATACAAATAATAAGTGGGTCCTCCTAATTAATTAATTTTCATGTTCAAACCCAGAACATAATTAATAAGTAAAATATTAATTTTTTTCACTAAATAAATTAATACCGACTTACTCCTTTATTACCACGTTATTAGAAACGAGTTACATTTTCTTGGATGATCAACATATTTAAGGTTCCAGACATTAATTAATTAATTTTGTAAATTAATTTTGCATATGACAATATACATAATTAAGTAATCTCTTAATTCTTGAGTAGTACTACTCAACCATTTTTACTTATGCTTGAATCAATGATTCAGCTTGCAGAACTTTAGCATAAAGAACTTTGTGAGCTTATTAGGGAATGTCACCAACCTATATGGATATGATTACCTACATGTCCAACTTAAGCACACTATACACAAATTTCCAACACCCCAGATGCAGAAATAAGAGTACATGAAAGACTCGTCACCTAGAAAATCAAAGTGTGGTTAATTTGTGCATGCATCTTAGTCTTCTATTAGGTTTAAGATCGAAGCAAGCTACTAGAGATTTGGCTCATTCATGTGTTAATAAGTATATCTCATCTCACTGTTGATCCTATCTGTACATAACGATGTACTGACACATCATGCCGCAAGAATATACTAATTATATTTCCTGACGCAGCTTAAACCAATAACTGTCTCAGCTGTGATGCCTTTATATCTCACTAGGTCAAGTAACTCATATGATCATCTGTGATCCCCTACACACTATATGATTGCTCCTTCAGCGAGATAATTCGATATAGTTGTTCGTATCATATGAATGTTATATCATATAGGAGTTTGTAATTGTAAGACAATTATGAAGACCTGTATATCAAACATGCAACCATTTTACAATATACTTAAACATAATGTTTTTACATATACAATTCCTACAACTAACTCCATAGCAGCGAGGTGACAGAGAGGACTGAAAATTATTGGGTAGATCATTCTAAATGGGATGCCCAATCTTTTCAGTAGTCAGTCGGTAGCGGAATATAACTAAATCCAAACTCTTAGTTATTTTTTGGTAGGTGCAATTGTAGGGAACAATTGAAGCCAATTATATAAGGAAGACAACCGAGGACTTGACAGTTATAAAGGGAAGATATACGAACTAATTTCCTATACTCAGCCACTCCTAGTGAAACTTTGTGGGAACAAAGATGTCTTTTAGTGGGAAAGAGAGAATAATTTGAATTTCCCTAGACTAAAGGAACTAAAAAAAGGGAGAGCCCAACCAATGGGTTAAGCTAAAAAGTGAAGATGAAGAAAGTTATAGCCAGAAGATACAAGAGCACTTTTCTAGTTCTTAGTTGATATATTGTGTAATTGTAATCTATCAGTCTTTAATAAATAATGTATTTTTCTTTTGTACTTTTGAACAACAATATCTCTTTATCTTAAGAGTTTAGCATGTTTATTTATAACTGAGTTGCGATTGGCTCGGTTGGTAGATCCAGTATTTAGTTATCCCTCACCAGTTATTTATTCGAACAATATCTTCTTATTACATCAACTTTTTAATGAGAAGATTACATTTAGGGGGTTGAACATGTTAAGGGAAAATTCCAGTTGTTCTTGTTCGACAATTGATGACTGTAGTCCACTTCTCTTCTTCAAATGTCATAACATCATCAAAAATGGGAAAATTTCTAGGAATGTATTATTTGTTTTGATGAAATGTCATAAACTTTTTGTCAATTACTTTTGTATGGAACTAGCTTAGTATTGAGTAGGTTCTAAATATTGTACTAGTTTAGACCCTACAAGCCAAAGACTTGATGATAAGAAAAATCAACTAAAGGAACGATCAAGTTCAATTGAGATCCACAACTAACTCGTTAGTTATGAGAAGCAGAGAACTACCACTCCAAGTTTGCAACTTCAACTGAATCAACTGCGAGAAGAACCTCGTCTATAATTGACCTATCTCTATTACAAGGTCCCCTTAGCTATGAATCCAAGAGGAGTACCAACTAACAGTTTATGATGAACTAGCAATTGAGAAAAGTCAAATGAAAATCTAAACAATAGTTTATTTGACAAGCTTAGCTAACCCGATCTACAATTGATGCCTTGAGTCAACTCAAGATGTTATATCAAAGTTAAAAAAATGATAGGATGTTACTTTTTTGTACTAACGTTAACTTGTATAATAGATGAGAGGATTAAATTCAAATCTTCCTCCAACAACGGATATAAGTCAGAGAGAAGACTATATATACTCTCTTAGCAGATAATTCAAAGAGAGAACCAAACAGATGACACATCAATTGACCGACGAATGCTCTAAAATTATCTCTCCATCTCATAGTGTTTAATACATAAGACTCCCTCTATCTGTCTGTCAGATGAGACTTTCAAGCTATCTAAAAGCCTGAGACTGTCAGAGTTTAGTATATTTCTAATATACTGAATCCGAGAAGGCTTTTACTCATTTCTAGAAGCCACCGACCATTTAACATGTTTCCAAGTTTTATGAAGAACTCAAACTCATGACCTGCCCAGCTCTCAAGCCTAGCGACGTGTTCGTGATAAAGCATGTCAGAGTGATTTACTAGTCTGATTATTTTACCAGGTTTCTTATTTTAAAACTCTATAACTAACTAAGTTGTTTATGTATATTCTGGAATGGCTAACTTAAGAACAAGACAACAAATCTATTTTCTAATAACCAACTGACTTACGAACAACCAGTTAAGGTTAATCACAGTAAGACTTTCGCTATGATTTAACTTCAACAAATTTGGGACCAACACACCATACTTTTACAGGTGAACGTTGTTGTATGATGATGTACAATTTGTAGCTTTAGTTTGACAACTTGATTGACTGTAGTACCAACTAAATGGAATTAGTTGAACTTTAGTTATGTTGAAGCTCTATCTCTATTTTACTCGATTAAACCGTTGTCAATTCCTCTAGGAATTGTCAGCTAAACCTCAGTTGGACCTTATTTTAACTAGACAGTTGAGGAGCATTAGTTATGGAATTCTCTCACAACACAATTGAGTCAACTAAGTTGAGTCAGTTGACGCTCTTTTTATATGTGGTTCACTTCTTATAAATGTTAACTGACTAGTTATAGATATCAGTTAAACTTGATATCTTCATCAATTGATTCTTCATGTTTTAAAGGATTCGGCTGGTTGGGCCTAAACTATTACAACACTTATGAACCCAAGTTAACTGTAAACTAGTATCAATTCAAACTTAATCAGCTCTATGCAAAAATTATAACTTACTAGAGTTTTTTATATCTCATCAAAACAATTGACCCTATCAAATGAGCTCACATGAATTATATTATAAAAACTCAAATAATCAAAATTTCTATTTGTAAATGGTGAAATACCAAAAATATTTTTTTTATGCGTAGAAAATGATGAAACAATTTACTTGATGTATTTTTGTACGTATACTACATCCGATGTATATTTGACGAAAGCAGATATTCATTTAAAGATTAATTATAACTATTTTGTGAATTATACGAGTGTAATTCAATAGGCTAATTTTGTGAATCAGACTTCTGTTTCTATAGTATTCTAATAGATTCTATTTTTACTAAACTTAACCTTAAAATCTTAATAAATATGTACAAACATAAAATATTAATATACAGAGCCGGCCCTGAGGCCGTGCGGGAGGTGCACCGCACCGGGGCCCCAAAAATATTGGGCACCATTTTTAATAGTAAATATTAGTATTAATATATTATTAATTTATTTTAGCGCCGAATTTACAAAATTATTTTAATCCTATAATAAATAAATTCATCTTTAACTCAATTAAAATAAAATAGAAGATGACTTAAATTTATATTTTGCCTTATATAAGTTTAAAAATTTAAATAAAATATATGATAAGATATCACAATTCTCTTCTTCACAATATTAGATTAGTTATTTAATAATTAAAAAATGCTATTAGTCTATTTAAAAGAATTTGAAAATATGTTCTTGAATTGAAAAAATTAATCTTATTGAATGTTAGTTACTTTTTAAGAAATAGATTGTGAGATTCTTAGTGATGAGTTTTGTTAAAAAATAAAAGAGAATTATGAGATTATCTATAAATGATAGTTATGCATTTTAGTTTATATCATATTTAAAATTATTAATTTTATTCAAGATTTGTCTATTGATGAATATAATTAAAACTCGCACAATTTTCAAGAAACGAACATAGTTTTTTTTATTTATAGTTTTTGAACATCTTTTATTTAAATATTACCTGAGCTATAATTTATATTTATATTAAATTTTATTAATTTTTTTCTTTATTATTATAATAGTAGAGTAGGGGCATCATCTATTCTCATCGCACGGGCATCAGAAATCACAGAGCCGGCCCTGTTAATATATTTTAATATATAAAATAAAATATTATATTCAATTTGTGCTACGTACGACATCCATCAAAATCAGAATAGGCTCCATCATTTTCCAATTCGGCCCCCAGACCCAATCCAATACCCATTAGTTTTAAAAATTACCAAACTTTTTTCCAAAAAAAAAAAAAAAAACATTTACCATACTTACCAACCCCTAGTTAAGCCTATATGATTCAAAGACACTCACTGTAAAAATATTATTTGGGGTCCACAGTTTTTGTTATAAAGTAGCGATCCAAATATATATATACATATATGGGTTCGGTCGAATTATTGGGGGAAAAATAATTAATAAAAAAATATTTCTTTATAATGATTATAACATGTACAAAAATTATATACATCAAAAGTGCTTTATAAAGATATATAATAAAAATATTACGATTCTTCTTCGTCTTCAACCCCTTCGTGTTTTTAAAAACTTGAAATTAAGGGGGCTATATTACAAATTAGATACAGAGCCCACCTCAGCCCCCATCTGTATTTGTTGGTAATAATTAGTGGCATATCCAGAAATTAAGAATTGGGGTACAATATATAAATAAAATAAAATAGAGATACATTATATGAATATATATAAAAGTATATTTAAAAAATGTATATAAATAATAATAATAATGATATATGTATTTAATTAAAAAAAAATTGGGGGTATTAGTGTACCTCAAAGACATACTAAATATGCCATTAGTGACACTGAGTATAAGTAATTTAAGTGTCTTGTCTATATTTAATAAGTTGTGAGAATTTACGCTTTCATATGATATATGGATAAAACTGTTTTATATTAATATGTTTTATTTAAAAGAAATACTATTTATGGATCCTTTGGAATTGAAGCTATTATTATAGATGGTTAGGGGTGTATTAGAGTGGAAATGGTTAAGCCTGTTTCTAAATCAGTTACGGTGGTTGAAATAGAGGTATTTGTGGCTTTTTATGGACTGAGATTGTGCTTGCAAGAAAATTTGGGACTGGTTCTTTTATATTCTAATTGCATTGCTGCGGTGGAAGAGTTGAAGAACTTTGAAGGAAGTTCATGTATTATCACTTAATAGATGGCTAATACTTTGAAGCAGTTAAAACTAGATTTTTGTTCGAAATATGTTTAGAAGTGCAAATAATGTTGTTCATAATCTAGCCAAGTTTGGAACTAACTTCGGTGAGATTGTCTATTGGATGAAGGAATTTTCAAGCAGGATATTTTTCATTGTTGATCGAGGTTTATAAAATCTTATTCCTTTCGTAAAAGAAACAAAATAAAACGTATGATTGAGTAATTTGCGTTTTTTTATTGATACCATGCAATGCGCAGTATGAGTACCTTGTTATTTTTAATTTTTTATAAAACAAAATAAAAACATATTATTTTACATTTTTTTAATAGTAAACATCACACTAATCCTACTATCAATAGGCACTATTGAATAAGTAATAAATATATTAATTATGAATTGTAATAGTTTAAATAGTAAGTTATATTTCTGTCTAAGTATTTTGATGGCGAATATTTTTATGTATAAAAGTTTTTCTAAATAAAAAGGTTCGAATTCAGTTATAGTAAGAAGAGTATGATTAAGGAGTGTCAGTATCAGCAACAATGTTGAAAATTAAACAAAATGATTGCGTGGCGGCAAATGGGAGAAAACCAATGGCCACGGCAATCACCCATTAGGCCTACAAATATTATCTTCAAGTTATTGGCATCTTACACTATATTTTTTTTAAAAATTATTATTTTGACATTTAATTCATGCCTCTCAAAGATTATTTGAACTCTTTTAATAAAACTTTTTATTTAAGAGTGTTGTATGAATAGGCGCATAGGCGGCTCGCTAAGTGATACAGTGTCGATCTGAAAATAGTAAAATCGATGAGAAAATATAGCTTTTTTCCTTGCGCCACTTAGATGTCGGCTAGATGGGTTAGACGGGTAAATCGCCCAATTAAGTGGTTAAGCATTATTTTAATATAAAAAAATCAATTTAAAATTTCTATATATATAATTATATAAAATGAATCAAAAAAATATATAACATAAAACTAAAACACTAAATCCTTTATCCACCCTAAATTCAATTCTTATTCTTGTACCCAACCATATTTTCAAATTACTTTAGAATGTTGAAATATTATTTGTGTTTTAAATTAATGTTAGAATATTTATCTAGGATGTTCGAATAAATATTGATTTTTTTTTATTTTACTATGATGTTTAATATTTTAAATATATAAAATAATAATAGAAACATGTCAACCGCCTAAATTATGCCTAGAGAATATGGGCCAAGGGCGAAGGCAGCCTTGGGCTGGGGGGCTGCCAACCTCCCGGGCGGCCGGAATTTTTTTTTTTTAATTATATTTCAAAAAAATTATAAGACTCGATCTAATCGTAATATGGTCGAGTCCCCGGAACTTGAAGTCTGATTCCGCCCCTGATCTGGGCGCTATGCTCCCTCAACCACCCGACTAGTACCAAGGGAGATTTACAATACTGTTATTTAAAGAGCTATGCTTAAGTTTTATAATATTCAATCCCCAAACAAATTCTTCAGTTTAAATTAAGTTGAACATAAAGTCATTGATTTTGTGAATTTAAGAGTAATAATATGACAATTAACTTCGCTATAATTAAAACTAAATTTCAATATTAATATGATATTTTTTAGAATAAAATAACTTAATAAAGAATAATAAATATTTCAAAAATAAATTTATAAAGTGTGTTAAGAGTCGATTAAATTAATAAGACTTCAAATATTAAATAAAAACTCGAAACTCAACTTGATTCTACTTAATTTACTCCAACCTAATTGTAGTGAGAAGGGTTTGTTTTATTTTTTGGATTTATTGGGGGTGGAGTTTTGTTGATGGACTAAACTTTATTGTAAGCCTTTTGCTTTATTATACTCCCTCCGTCCCGGTTTACTTGTCCCAAATGTAAATGGCACAATAACCAATATTTGAAGTAATAAGGGAAGTTAATGGTGTATTAGTGGGTGGAGTGTTTATTTAATTTATTTATTTTTTAAAAAGGATAAAATAGAAAGAGAGATAAAAGAGTTAATTAAAATAATTTTGATTATTTTTCTTAATTTTGAGTTAATTATTTACTATTTTAGGAAATGAGACAAGTAAATTGGGACGGACCAAAATGGAAAGTGAGACAAGTAAACTGGGACGGAGGGAGTACTAATTAACTTTTTAGGTGTAGGTAGTATATTTTCGAATAATGGAAAATGACGTCCATCAAACTTATATTATTTATTATACAATTGATGATAGTTAATTGTAATTCTAGCTAAATTATTTTTCCCTTTATCTTATTTATTTAATAAAAAACTAATTAAACTATTCATGTTGAAAGACAAGAAGAAAATAGAACAAATATGTCTACGTCAGTGCAAACGGATCCAAAGAAAAAATGTCGTATTCCTCAGAAATTTCAAAATTCTTTAATTATGTTGAAATTTGCAAAGATAGAATTAAGCTTAAAGGTGAAGGCATCCAATCTTTAACTTATAATTTTATTTTATCGAACATTAACTCGATATAAATTATATTAATATGTGATGAAATAAAATACAAGATAGAGCAAGGACAATCATTATTACACTCTCTTTTATGGGTGGGAAATAATAAAGCAAATCTAGAAACAAGTAAGATGTTTGCTAGCCTATTTTTTTACTTCAATAATGTTTTAAAAAGTGCTTACTCAAATATGCATTCCCTTTTGGAAGGTCCCGCCCCATGTTTAAGGGTGGTTGCAATAATGCACCCACGCATTTAACTTTTAATATCTTCAATTTATCAACTTTTTAAATTTATTCTTACAACACAATTTTAGCATGGATCCTATTAATGTGATTATCTTTCACGTATGTTATAGATAGATATATTTAGCTAGGGTTTGTTTATATCTTTTGTATCTTATCTCATATCTTTGTAAACTTTATATATACCTCAATCAATAAAATACAATTTTATGGCTATTTCAAACTCTATCATGGTATCAACCTGATAATTTCGATCCTCTTCTCTCCCCCCTCATTCGTTCATCTCTCTCTCTGTCACGCCGCCATGGCCCCGAAATCCGATTCCCTCCCGCTGTCGACCCTTTTCCACATGATAACCATCAAGTTATCATGGTCGAATTTTTAGCTGTGGCAATCTCAAGTCGTGCCTCTTCTAACTTGTCAGGATCTTCTGAAATTTGTGGATGGCTCCTCCCAACCTCCATCGCCAACTCTGTCTTCACCGACCGGTGTCACTTCGCCCAACCTTGTCTATTCCTCCTGGCATCATCAAGATCAGAAACTACTAAGTTTGTTGTTACCGACATTATCCGAAGAAGCCATGGCTGAGGTCCTCGGCTGCTCGACCTCTCGTGTTGTTTGGGTAGCGTTGGATGCGGCGTTCAGTAATAGATCGAAGACACGTAAGCTACATCTCAAGGATGACCTACAACTCATTAAATTAGGAAGTCGCTCCGTCTCCGACTATGCTCGTGAATTCAAATCCATCTATGATCAATTAACAACTATCGGTCGACCGGTTGACGACACTAATAAGGCGCACTGGTTTCTTCGTGGCCTTAGCCCCGCCTTCTCTTCTTTTTCTATTGCTCAGATGACGCTCACTAACCTTCCCACCTTTCGTGTTCTCATATCCAAAGCGAAAAGTTTTTCTTTATTTTAGGAATCCATGGAATCCGCCTCCATCTCTGAGGCTGCGTTTTATGGATAAAATCAGTCGGCTGCTTCCTCTTCGTCCCGTGGCCATGGCACATCCACTGGAGATCCTCACAATAATTCCAAGCATGGCCGCGGTCGATCCAACAATCGTCGTCCCCATCCTTGCCAGATTTGTCGCCAAAACCGACATTACGCCACCTTCTGTCCTGGTCGGTTTTCTCAAGCTTCTACAGCTAGCCTTGCTGAAGCCTTTCAATCGAGTTTTTCAATTTCCCCAACCAGCAATTACGATTGGTTTGTTGACACGGGCGCTTCGGCTTATATGACTCCTAATATCGGCAGTCTTGACACCGCGCAGCCATATTCCGGCTCTGATCAAGTGGTTGTTGGTAATGGTGTTATTCTACCTATTTTTCATATTGGTTACTCACGTATTTCGGATTCCTTCAATCTTTTAGATGTTTTGGTTGTTCGATCGTTGACCAAGAAGTGATTATCTATCAATAAGCTAACTTCTGATTATCCAGTTGATATATTATTCTCTAATTAGTATTACACCATTCAGCACCGACACACAAAGGAAACTCTCGACAGAGGTCGTTGCAATGCAGGTCTCTACACCCTTGATCACTTTCAGCCGACGTTCCTTTCTCAGCTGAAACACAATGCTCTTCGCGCATCTTTTGAGTTATGGCACAGCCATCTGGGACACGTGTCTTTTGACTCTATTTCCATGTTATGCAAGCAAGGACATATTTCAGTTAATTCATGTTCGCCTAAACTGCAGCTTTGCTCTCCTTGTCAACGTGCTAAAAGTGCCCGTTTACCTTTTCAATTAAATGAAAAGTGTTCTTCTTGTATCTTAGATCTTATTCACTGTGACTTATGGGGCCCTGCGCCTGTTACTTCATCTTCTCATTATCGTTATTATGTTATCTTTGTTGACGACAACAGTCAATTTACGTGGTTTTAACCATTGCTTCGAAAATCTGACTTTTCGCACATCTATTTTTGTGGCTTTGGTAGAAAATCAATTTTCCACTACAATTAAATGTTTCCAAGGTGATGGTGGAACGAAGTTTACTAATCATGCGGTTCGTGATTTTTTCCAAATAAAAGGCATTCATCACCTTATATCTTGTACATATACTCCTTCCCAAAATGGTCGTGCGGAGCGTAAGCATAGACAACTAACTGAGACGGGTCTCACATTGTTGTTTCAATCTAATCTTCCACTTCATTTATGGGTTGATGCATTTTCTACAACCACATATGTTATTAATCGGCTTCCTGCTGCACATTTGGATGTAATTTCTCCTTTTTAGGCATTATATGGCTGCGCTCCAAACTATTGAAATTTCCATCCCTTCGGATGTCGCGTATATTTGTGCCTTTGTGATTATGCTGCACAGAAATTCTCTTCGCGCAACATCCCTTATAAGTGTCTAGATCTTGCAACTTCAAGGTTTATATCACTCGACATGCGAGATTAGATGATCTCCTATTTCCTATGGATCGTTCGTCGGGCAGAGCAAGTATTTCATAGCTTGATGTATCATCCTTTGTTGAGCCTATTACTCTACAGGGCTCAGTCGCAACTGCGCCTACTCCCGCACCTCCGGCACTGCCTGTGGTGCACGCCCCCTGTTCCCTCTATCCAGCCGCCGATGGTGCTGCATTGAAGCCTTCCGCGCCCGATTAGCCTCCTCAGCCGGTCGATCAGGCACCAACTCCTCAACCTATCGATCAGCACCTTGCTCCGCCGCCCGTTCATCCTATGGTTACAAGGGCCTGAGCCAAAATTTTCAAGCCACATCATATTGTTTTTATGCCAATACGGCTCTGCATCATGCTCTACTTGGCTCTATTGAGCCTCGGAGTTATAAGTCCGCCATCAAAGATCCAATATGGCGCGCTGCTATGTCCGAGAAAATGAGTGCCCTTCAGAAGAACAAAACATGGAGTTCCGTGCCGCGACCTCCAAGCACGAATATTGTAGGGTCCAAATGGGTGTTCCGCACCAAGTTTCGTTCTGATGGCTCTATTGAATGACACAAGGCTCATCTTGTCACTCAAGGCTTCTCGCAAATTCTGGGCATGGACTTCTTCCACACTTTTAGCCCTGTTGTCAAAGCTGCCACTGTCCGTATTATTTTATCGCTCGCCACTCATCGTGGTTGGCCTCTTCACCAACTGGATGTCAAGAATGCGTTCTTAAACGAAATTCGACAACGCCTGTGTATATGGAGCAACCTCCAGAATTCACTGATGCATCTCGACCAGATTATGTTTGTCTTTATGTAAGGCTCTCTACGGTCTTAAGCAAGCGCTGCACGCCTGGTTTCATTGTCTGAGTTCTTTTTTGCTCTCACTGGGATTTACACGCAGTCTCGCGGACACCTCCCTATTTATATATAATCGAGGTAGCTCGTTTTTTATCCTTCTTGTTTATGTTGATGATATTATTCTCACTGCAATAACTCTTCTCATATCTCGGACTTCATTAATCGCATGCAATCTGAGTTCGTGATTATGGATATGAGACATTTAAGTTATTTCCTAGGTTTGGAAGTTACATACACCGATGATGGTTTATTTCTTTCTCAAGCAAAGTATGCGACGAACATTCTTTCTCGCACTAAACTCCTCGACTCCAAACCTGCTTCCACTCCTCTCCCAGCCGGTGCTGCTCTCTCTTCCGATGGTGATCCCTTCGATGATATTACACGTTATACATCTATTGTTAGTGCTCTGCAATATCTTACTATTACGCGACCCGACATCTCTTATGCGGTAAATCACGTTAGCCAGTACTTGCAAAAACCAACACTCGATCATTTTGGAGTCGTCAAGCGTATTCTTTGCTATGTCAAAGGGACTTTATCTCTCGGTTTATCTTTCTCTCAAAATTCTACTTGCAACTTGCTCGCCTATTCGGACGCCGACTAGGCTCGCTGTCCTGACTCACATCATTCCACTTATGGTTATGCAATTTATTTCACAGGAAATTTGGTCTCTTAGAGTGCTAAAAAGCAACCAATGGTTGCTCGGTCCAACTGCAAATCCGAATATCGTGCAATGGCGAACACGGCTGCTGAGGTTCAGTGGATTGCTTCAGTCCTTCGCGAGCTTCAGGTCACACTATCAGATCCGCCTACCTTGTTATGTGACAATAACACTTCGATCTTTATCACTCAAAACTCGGTGGCTCACAAATGTGCTAAACACATAGACATTGATTATCATTTTGTTCGTGAGTTAGTTCAAGATGGGAAGCTTGTGACAAAGCACATCTCTTCCAAACTTCAAGTGGCAGACATCTTCACCAAGTCCTTGGCACGTCCTTTGTTCGAGTTCTTTGGAGACAAGCTATGAGTAGTCCAACTGCCGACTCGAGCTTGAGGGGGGGGTATTAATGTGATTATCTTTCACGTATATTATAGATAGATATATCTAGGGTTTGTTTACATCTTTTGTATCTTATTTCATATCTTTGTAAATTTTATATATACCTCAATCAATGAAATACAATTTTACAGCAAATATTCCAAACCCTATTAGGCCCACATAAATATACTTACATATATAATGTTATTTTTATTATTTCTATACTTATATTAAAGAATATAATAAATTTTCAAATTCTCCAATTTAAAAAACAAATAAAAGAGTACGTCTAATTTTTTAAAATAGTTAAATAAAATATAATTAATGTGTTGATAATAAAATTAAAAATAAAAGTGGGAGAGGGGGAGTTTGCTAACAATACTCAAAAGAAATTAAAAAAGAAAAGCTAAAAAGTTGTGGGACCCACCAAGAGTTGTATAATGAGCTTTGTGTTTTAGAATCCAGGTTTATGATGTGGCAAAAATTAAGTTTAGTGCAGTGGTATAAACCCAGGTTTAAATCAAGTAAAACCCACCATTATAAGCACCCTAAATGAACTCAATAGAGGTCGCTATGCTGGTTTGATCTTGTTTCTAGATTAATTGATTAATTTCATAAACAAACACAATTTTTTTTAAGTATTTTATTCTCATTATCATGCACATGAGAAATTTCTCACGAATCATCCACCATAATTCTACTTTAGATTAAATATAATGAGTTTTAAAAAAATTTTAGAAGGAGTGTCGGAAAAAATGAGGACCATATTGATATGTTTAGCACATATTAAATTCAATAAATTATATAGCATCATAATCCTTTTCATTCTGGTGTTGGTCTTATTCTTTCAAGTTCCTCCGCACTCTTATTAGAATTCTTATAGGTAACTCAATGTCCGTAATACTTATACATTGATGATCATTCTCTGCTCTGATATCAAATTTGTACATCTTTCAACACAAAAAGTTGTAAATTTCGCACGACCATATGTTATCATATCATTATTTACAAAAAATTTAGTAAAATCATCTAAATTTTGTCCTACATACTATCACAATTTTTGATATTTCAATATTTTTTCTAATTATTTAGATTTTCACAATCAAATATATATATATATATATAGGGATGCATTAATATGTTAACCACTTCCCAGATGTTACCTGTTGCCTCGCTGGCGGTGCATTATCTAGGCAAAATCAGGTACATTGCGAAGATAATGTACTACATTACAAACTGTAATAGATAATGTAATGTATTACATTATCTTCGCAATGTACCTGATTTTGCCTAGATAATGTAGT